>CAUYQU010021318.1:0-52500 GCA_963574635.1 Cheracebus regulus
TTTTATTTCATTGAGTTGATCTTCAATCTGTGATATCCTTTCTTCTGCTTGATTGATTTGGCTATTGAAACTTGTGTATGCTTCGTGAAATTCTCTTGCTGTGTTTTTCAGCTCCATTAAATCATTTATGTTCTTTTCTAAGCTGGTTATTCTAGTTAGCATTTTGTCTAACCTTTTTACAAGGTTTTTAATTTCTTTGCATTGGGTTAGAACATGTTCCTTTAGCTCAGAGAAATTTGTTATTACCTACCTTCTGAAGCCTGCTTCTGTCAATTTGTCAAACTCATTCTCCATCCTGCTGTTCCCTTGCTGGTGAAGAGTTGTGATCCCCTGGAGGAGGAGAGGTGTTCTGGTCTTTGAGGATTTCATCCCGTTTGCACTAGTTTCTTCCCATCTTCATAGATTTATCTACCTTTAATCTTTAAAGTTGGTGATTTTGGATGGGGTTTCTGAGTAGACATCCTTTCTGTTGATGTTTAAGCTACTTCTTTTTGTTTTTTAGTTTTCCTTCTAACAATCAGGTCCCTCTGCTGTAGGACTGCTGGAGGTCCACTCTAGATCTTGCTTGCCTGGGAATCACCCATGGGGGTTGCAGTACAGCAAGGATTGCTGCCTGATCTTTCCTCTGGTAGCTTCATTCCAGAAGGGTACCCAGCAGGTATCAGCCAGAGCTCTCCTGTATAAGGCATCTTTTTGGTTACACAGGGGTCAGGGAGCCGCTCAAGGAGGCAGTCTGTCCCTTGCCTGCCTACAGAGGTGCTGCTGGGCTGTCACAGACTCAGCCCAGTTGCTGTGTAAGCTTCCTCTGGCTTTTGTTTATACAGGTAGGTTTAGACCTGCCTCAGCAATGGTGGACCCCCTTCCCCACTCCAAGCTTGATTATCCTGGATTGAGCTCAAACAGATGGACTGGCTGCGAAACTCTCAGATGAGAGGGCTTCAGTTTGCTGGTCTTTGTGGGGATGGGACCTGCCCTGCTGTATCACCTGTGTTCCTGCTTTCAGCTCCCCCTCTTTCTGGGGAGTGGGTAGCTCTGTCCTGCAGGTGCTGTCGGCACTAGTCAAAATGTCTGCCCAGATCTGTGCCTACAACCCATGACACTGGCCGGAGCTGCCGCTCAGATCTGTGCTGGTAACTCGGGATGCCTTTCAGCCCCAGAGATCTGTTCTGTGGGTTGCAGAGGCCATTGGAGAAGCACAGTGTCTGAACTGGCATGTCGGTGGTACGGGGGGCGTCCCTGATCCTCTGGTCAGTTGCAGCTTCTGGGTGAGGCAGTGCCCTGACCTGTCTTGGATCACTCTCCTTGGGCTACATCCACCGTCCAACCAGTCTTACTGAAATGAACCTGGTACCTTGGTTGGAAATGGGGAGATCACTCTTCTTCTGCATCTCTCTCGCTGGTAACAGCACTCTGGGACTGTTGGTATTTGGCCATCTTGGCAAAATCGCCACATCTTCATATATTTATTCTAGTAAACCCTTTCAGTTTGATTTTGTTATACTCTAACCAGAATTAGGTGTTATGATTAAATATTTTTTTTATGAGCTGTAGGCAAAAATATGTAATTGGTTTTATGAAATTGTCTTCATTTTATTCATCTTTTATTTTTTATATTAGGCTATTCTTGTATGGCTATTAATGCAATACCTGATACTGGGTAATATATAAGAAATGAGGTTAATAAACTCACAGTTCTGCAGACTGTACAGGAAGCATAGCAGCATCTGCTTCTGGGGAGGCCTCAGGAAGCTTACAATCATGGTAGTGTCACAGGATTCTTGTGGTATTGCTTCACCAGCTGGAAACCTTTGTGGCTGGTGATGCCTTTGCTTGAGATTTGCTTGGGTCTGCTGGGCTTATTCCGCCTACTTGGCCTGGCAGGCTGTGCTTGGCTCCCACTACTGGCCCAGATCCCACGCTTGCCAAGAGTGAGCCAGTTGCAGAGTGGTTAGGGGTGTGTGAGCATGTGAGAGCTGGGTCTGGCTGCTGTGCACAACCAGGCCTGTCAGCTTGGTGGGGTGGACTGCTCCAGGTGCTGGAATGGGCACTGACTTCTCACAAGACTGCAGCTGGACCAGTCATACTGCAAGTGGCTTCCACTGCTGGCACTGGGGAATGGGTTGGTGCCTGGAAGATTGGAGACACCAGGAAGTGCAGAGCTCCGAAGAGGGTGTCACAGCCCTGGCTAGGGGAACTCTGAGGTCTGGGCTCTTTGAAGGGCTGTAGCTTTCTCCTCTCTCTTCTCTTCTAGTTGCCTGTAATGTGGCAAGCGAGGGACATGTTTAACCCCTGTTTATATTATAGCTCTTCTAGTCCTGCCACTTGGGGGGGTCCCGAGTTCTTGTCCTGTGTCTAGGAAGAAGTAGGTACACGGACAACTGGAGGGTTAGTAAGGTAAAGAGGTGCTTTATTGAGTGACAGTACGATTCTCAGGAGATCCGAAGTGGATAGCTCCTCTCTGCGGGCAAGTCATCCTGTTGAGTGTACAGCTCTCAGCTGAGAGGGGACCCACAGTGGGTAGCTCCTCTCTGCAGGCAGGTAGTCCTGATGTCTGAGTCTGGCTGAGTCTGGTTTTTTTATGGGCTTCAGAGGGGAGGAAGTGCATGCTGATTGGTTCATGGGCAGCCATGGGTGGGCCTGGAAAAAGCACCATAAGTTGTCACTCTGGTCCAAGGAACTGGCAGCCCAGCTCCCAGCCTTCAGGCTGTCCAAGATCTGAAGGAGGGCTTCACTAGGGACTCTCCCCTTTCTGCCCAGGAGCTGGTCTGCCTCCCACTGCCATCAACCTGTTGTTCCTGGTGCCCAGGCTGTTCATGCTAAGGGATGCCTGCAGGCCCACACTGAGCTGCCTTCAGCACCCCCTTGACCTCCCTCCTGTGCTCGTTGGTGCCCAAAGTCCAGAGGGGGCTGAGGTGGCAGGGGGCTGACTTGTACCCCAGCACATATACACCCTGCCAGGTTGTGACAGCACCCAGGCTGGGTCTCAACTTTGCTCCAAAATTGGAGTGGGCACTGAGAGTGGAGAGAGGCTGGGCAGTGGGGGCAGGCACTTCTGAGCCTACGGGGGTATGAAGAGCTTCCCTGGCTACTGAGAGTACAGGAATACCCAGGTTTGCAGCTGTGGCTGTGTGGCTGCAGCCATGCTGGGGAAGTCAGGGCTCCTGGGGCTCCTGCCCCTCCAACTCAGAAGAGGGTGGGGCTTCTGCCTGTTCACAGCTCCCACCAGCTCTGTGGAACTTGCAGTCCCATCTGTGCCTCCCTGACTACAGCTAGCCTCTCTTTGCAGCAGCCGCTCCAGATGGGCTGCTCCTGCCATCCCTGGAAGGCAGAGGGGGAGCAGGCACATCACCTGGTGAAAACAGAGCGAGAGAAAGAGGTGGGAGGGTGCTACACACTCTTAAACAACCAGATCTAGCAAGAACTCACTATCATGAAGACAGCACCAAATTGTGAAAGATATGCTCCTATGACCTAAGCACCTCTCACCAGGCCTCACCTGCAGCTTTGGGGATTCTAATTCACCATGAGATTTGGTCAGGGACAGTTATCCAAATTATATCATTTTTAGTGAATGTATTTTAAAAAATTTCTTATGTGAGTTTTCTGTTAGTACTTGTCCTTATTAGGATGCTCATCTCTTTCTCATTCATTTTAAAACTCTCATTAAAGGTATTGACTCTTCATAATATGTGTTGTAAATTTTTATTGAACTTTGCTATACTATACTCTCTTTATAGTATCATATTTGATATAGAAGATTTTTAGTTTATTTTGCAAAATATGTTAGTGTTTGGCTCCTTGTTTTGGCTTATCCTTGAGAAGACCTCTTTCACCCCAAAATGGAGATAAGTCAGCCAGCTACTCTTCTCGTTTGTGCTGCTTTAGATGAGCTATCAGTTCCTGAATAAGTCTGTAGATTACTTTTCTAATTGAAGTTCTGATGCCTTTTTTTGCCTTTCCATTATAAATATTTATTTAGAACTCCCTTTTAGGTCAGACTGAGCAGATTGTTTTAGTATTTTTAAGTTTTATATCCCATTGGGATTTTTAGAAGTACTTAAAAACTGCTAATGTAAAGAAGTCTAATTTAATTTGAGAATAATATATGCAGAATTATATTAGAAAAGAGGCTTGGATGTGGTGACTTGTACTTGTAATCTCAGTGCTTTGGGAGGCCGAGATAGGAGGATGGCTTGGGATCAGGAGTTCAAGATCAGCCTGGGTAACATAGCAAGACCCTATCTCTATAAAAAAAAATTTTTTTTTTTTTTAAGAATTAGTTGGGTACAGTAGTGTGTGCCTATAGTTCTAGCTACTAAGGAAGCTGAAGCTGGATGGTCGCTTAAGCCCAGGAGTTTGAGATTACAATGAGCTGTGATCAAGCCACTGCATCCAGCCTGGGTGACAGAGTAAGACCCTGTACCTAAAAATAAAAAAAAGAAGGAAGATATTTCATAAAAGTATGTATTATAAAAGCAGTAAAAGTTTTATTATAGCCAGCCACTAAGTTGATATTGGTAAATTGCCTTGAGTGAAAGGGATCAAATTGCTATTTTAAGTTGTAAGCATTTAACATAGACTTCCAATAGAGGGAGCCCAAAGCTTTTAAGTGGAAGTGGTGGAGGTTTCATTTTTATTAATGTATTCTGGCTCCATTATCATAGTTTCCTAAATTCACGTCAGTTGATTTTCTTTTTTAACTTTCTTATGGTAATGACAATAATCCACATAACAAAAAAGATACTCTATTTTGAGGTCATTTTTCCCTGTTAACTTAAATTTCTCTTCTGTATGTTTTATGTCATACATTTTCTTCTGACTAGCAATTTGAAGAACACTGATACAAATGGTACATATATCCTAAGTTCAACTCCTTTATGCTAAGAACATTTGTCAGTTTTGAATAAAGTTACTAATAATGATACTTATTTGCACAGTGAACTCCTAAACATTTGCATTATATGGTTATCTCTCTTTTCAAAATAATATTTTATTATTATCTATATGGAATTTATGTAAACCTTAAACTTTTTCCTAATTTGAATAATAATGCATATTTATATTAAAATATATGTAGAAAAGTATAAAATTGATAATACCTATAATTCATTCCTCAGTAATAAGCACTGATAATATTTTGATATGCTTTCATCTAAATATTTTTTGAATTAAATGATTATAATCATGAAGAATGGTGTTATTTTTATTCATTTCACACTATCCTCTTTTGATATTAATCTTTATGGTAGGCATATGAGATAGATAGTAGAGCCATTCATACTTCTATTTTATAAATGTGGAAACGTTTTTGAGCTTCAAAGAGATTAAGTGGCAGAGGTACAAGTATAACACAGGTCTAAAATATATCAGATGCATTTAAGTTAAAAAAACATAATATTAAAATAAATTCCCAAATGTTCACCTTCTGTTAAAAAATATTCTATTACCAGTATCACTGAAGCCTTCTGTTTTCCCCAGTCTGCCCATTCTGTCCGATACCCATGCATTCACCTTAGAATTAACCACTTTTCTGAATTTTAAGTTTATATAATTGTGAATTTAGAAAAATGATTTAGATTACTGAACAATATGTATTCTTACATAGCATGCATTTTTTTTGCCTAACATTTTTGTGAGATTCATTCATGTTGATGCATAGAACTACAGATTATCCAGTTTTACTTATTTATTGTATTATTGTATTTTAATATTAAAAACAGACTTACCTACTTTTTATTGATGGAGTTTGGATTGTATCCAATTTTTTTGCTCTTATCAACAATGCTCCTTTGAACATTTTCATTTTATATGTGCTGCCAGTAAATTGTACTTATCTGGACACTTCTTTTTTTACGTTCAATCTACATTTATTTTTAACTATAAGGCATAGTCTGTTTATATTTTATACTACCATTTTTCTTTATGCTTTTTATTTGGTCTGCTTGATCTTTTTTCCTTTCTTGTAGTTTGTTTTTTTAGAGATGGGTCTTGCTTTGTTGCCCAGGCTGGAGTACAATGGCTATTTACAGGCACGATTATAGTACACTATAGCCTTGAACTCCTGGCCTCAAGTCAGCCTTTGAAGTAGCTGGGACTATAGATGTCCACCACTGTGCCCAGCCACTTCTTGTATTTTAAAAATTAGTTATTTTTTTTTATTGCATTTTAGGTTTTGGGGTACATGTGAAGAACATGCAAGATTGTTGCATAGGTACACACATGACAGTGTGATTTGCTGCCTTCCTCCCCTTGTGTGTGTTTTAGTTTACATTTTAGAAGATTTAGACTCTATTTCTGTTTTTAAATAGTTTTCTAGAAGTTATAATATACTTGATTGACCTAACAAAGTCCAAAGTTAATTAGTATCAGTATTCTCATTTTGAATAATAGAGACCTAAGTACATTCACATTATTGTACAACCATTACCACCATTCATTTTCAGAACTTTTTTTATTTCTACCAAACTGAAACTCTGTATCTGTGACACAGTAACTCCTCATTCCTCTCTCCCCCAAACCCTGACAACCACTATTCTGCTTTCTGCTTCTATGATTTGATGACCCTAAGTACCTTAAATAAATGGAATCACAGTATTTCTCCTTTTCTAACTGGCTTATCTCACTTAGCATAGTGTCTTAAAGTTCATCTATGTTGCCACATGTATCAGAACGCCCTTCTTTTTTAAAGCTGACTATATTCCATTGTATGTATCTACTGAATTTTGTTCTGTTCACTTGTTGATGGAGTTGAATTGCTTTTACCTTTTGGCTATTGTGTATAATGCTGTTATGAACATGGGTGTTCAATGTGTGTTTGTGTTTCTCCTTTATTTTGGGTATATATCCAGAAGTGGAAGCGCTGGATCATATAGCTATCTATTTTTAACTTTTTGAGGAGACATCATACTATTATTCACAGTGGCTGCACCATGTTACATTATCACCAGCAGTGCACAAGAGTTCTAGTTACTCCATATCTCACCAATATTCGTTTTCAGTTTTTTTGATAATAACCATACTAGTGCATGTGAGTTTGATTTATCATTGTGGTTTTGATTTTCATATTCCTAATGAATAGTGATATTGAACATCTTTTTATGTTATAGGCCATTCATATGTCTCCCTTTAAAAAATTTTTTAAATTATACTTTAAGTTCTGGGGTACATGTGCAGTACGTGCAGGTTTGATACATAGATATACATGTGCCATGATGGTTTGCTGCACCCATCAACCTGTCATCTACATTAGGTATTTCTCCTATTGCTATCTCTACCCCAGCCCTCAATCCCCTGACAGGCCCCAGTATGTGATGTTCCCTTCCCTGTGTCCATGTGATCTCATTGTTCAACTCCTACTTATGAATGAGAACATTCAGTGTTTGGTTTTCTGTTCCTGTGTTAGTTTGCTGAGAATGATGGTTTCCAGCTTCATCCATGTCCCTGCAAGGGACATGAACTCATCCTTTTTTATGGCTGCATAGTATTCCATGGTGTAAATGTGCCACATTTTCTTTATCCAGTCTATCACTGATGGGCATTTGGGTTGGTTCCAAGTCTTTGCTATTGTCAACAGTGCCGCAATAAACATATGTGTGCATGTGTCTTTATAGTAGAATGATTTATAATATTTTGGGTATGTACCTAGTAATGGGATTGCTGGGTCAAATGGAATTTCTAGTTCTAGATCCTTGAGGAATCACCACACTGTCTTCCACAGTGGTGGAAATGGTTGAACTAATTTATACTCCCACCAACAGTGTAAAAGCGTTCCTATTTCTCCACATCCTCTCCAGCACCTTTTGTCTTCTGACTTTTTGATGATCACCATTCTAACTGGCATGAGATGATATCTTATTGTGTTTCTTTTTTGCATGTCTCTAATGACCAGTGATGATGAGCATTTTTTCATGTTTCTTGGCTGCATAAATGTCTCTTTTTGACAAGTGTTCTTATCGTTTGCCCACTTTGTGATGGGGTTGTTTTTTTCTTGTAAATTTAAGTTCTTTGTAGATTCTGGATATTAGCCCTTTGTCAGATGGGTAGATTGCAAAAATTTTCTCCCATTCTCTTGGTTGCCTGTCCACTCTGATGATACATTCTTTTGCTATGCAGAAGCTCTTTAGTTTAATTAGATCTCATTTATCTATTTTGGCTTTTGTTGCCATTGCTTTTGGTGTTTTAGTCATGAAGTCTTTGCCTATGCCTATATCCTGAATGGTATTGCCTAGGTTTATTCTAGAGTTTTCATGGTTTTAGGTCTTATGTTTAAGTCTTTAATCCATCTTAAGTTAATTTTTGTATAAAGTGTAAGGAAGGGATCCAGTTTCAGCTTTCTGCATATGGCTAGCCAGTTTTTCCAACACAATTTATTAAATAGGAAATCTTTTCCCCATTACTTGTTTTTGTCAGGTTTGTCAAAGTTCAGATGGTTGTAGATGTGTAGTGTTGCCTCTGAGGCCTCTGTTCTGTTCCATTGGTCTATATCTCTGTTTTCGTACCAGTACTATGCTGTTTTGATTACTGTAGCCTTATAGTATAGTTTCAAGTCAGGTAGCATGATGCCTCCTCTTTGTTCTTTTTGCTTAGGCTATACAAGCTCTTTTTTGGTTCTAAGTGAAATTTAAAGTAGGTTTTTTTTGTTTTGTTTTCCCCCCAATTCTATGAAGAAAGTCAGTGGTAGCTTGATAGAGATAGTATTGAATCTATTAATTACTTGGGGCAGTATCATCATTTTCACAATATTCTTCCTATCTATGAGCATGGAATGTTTTTCCATTTGTCTGTGTCCTCTCTTATTTCCTTGAACAGTGGTTTGTAGTTCTCTTTGAAGAAGTCCTTCACTTCCTTTTTAAGTTGTATTTCTAGGTATTTTATTCTCTTTGTAGCAATTGTGAATGGGAGTTCACTCATGATTTGACTCTGTTTGTCTGTTACTCGTGTATAGGAGTGCTTGTGATTTTTACACATTGATTTTGTATCCTGAGACTACTGAAGTTGCTTATCCCCTTAAGGAGATTTTGGGCTGAGACAATGGGGTTTTCTCAATATGCAGTCATGTCATCTGCAAATTTGACTTCCTCTTTCCCTAATTGGGGACCTGTTATTTCTTTTTCTTGCCTGATTTCCCTGATTAGAACTTCCAAAACTATGTTTAATACGAGTGGTGAGAGAGGGCATCCTTGTCTAGTGCCGGTTTTCAAAGGGAATGCTTTTAGCTTTTGCCCATTCAGTATGATATTAGGTGTGGGTTTGTCATAAATAGCTCTTATTATTTTGAGATACATTCCATCAACACCTAGTTTATTGAGAGTTTTTAGCATGAAGGGCTGCTGAAATTTGTTGAAAGCCTTTTCTGCATCTATTGAGATAATCATGTGGTTTTTGTCATTCGTTCGGTTTCTGTAATGTATTATGTTTATTGATTTGTGTATGTTGAACCAGCCTTGCATCTCAGCGATGAAGCTGACTTGATTGTGGTGATTAAGCTTTTTGATGTTCTTCTGGATTCAGTTTGCCAGTGTTTTATTGAGGATTTTTGTATTGATGTTCGTCAGGGATATTGGCCTGAAATTTTCTTTCTTTCGTTGTGTCTCTGCCTGGTTTTGGTATCAGGATGATGCTGGCCTTATAAAATGAATTAGGGAAGAGTCCCTTTTTTCCTGTTGTTTGAATAGTTTCACAAGGAATGGTGCCAGTTCCTCTTTGTACCTCTGGTAGAATTTGGCTGTAAATCTGTCTGGTCTAGGACTTTTTTTGGTTTTAGGCTATTCATTATTGCCTCAATTTCAGACCTTGTTTTTGGCCTATTCAGATATTCAACTTCTTCCTGGTTTGGTTTTGGGAAAGTATATGTGTCCAAGAATATATCCATTTCTTCTAGATTTTCTAGTTTATTTGCATAAAGGTGTTTATATTATTCTCTGATGGTCATTTGTATTTCTGTGGGATCAGTGGTGATATCCCATTTATCATTTTTTATTGTGTCTATTTGATTTTTCTCTCCTTTATTAGTCTGGCTAGCAGTCTATTTTGTTGATCTTTTCAAAAAAACTGGCTTCTGGATGCATTGATATCTTGAAGGGGTTTTCGAGTTTCTACCTCCTTCAGTTCTGCTCTGATCTTTGTTACAATTTCTTGTCTTCTGCTAGCTTTTGAATTTTCGCTCTTGCTTCTCTCTCCTGATGCAGTCTCTCACAGCTTCCCTTGGTTAGGGAAGAAAAATTCCCCAACCCCTTGTGCTTGCCCGGTGAAGTGATGCCCCACCCTGCTTTGGCTTGCCCTCTGTGGGCTGCACTCAGTGTCCAACCAGCCACAATGAGATTTTTATCCCTTCAAAATTTATATATAGAAATCCTAGCCCCTCTGATGGCTTTAGTACATGGTGGTGGGCCTTTGGGAGGTGATTAAGTCATAAAGGAAGAGCTCCTTATAAAAGAAATGTCTTATTTAAAATAAAAAGCTCAAACCTTGTCATTGGCCTTGTGACATTATGGTGAAAGTGTGGTTGTGTCTGAACCTACAAGTGGGCCCTGAGTGCCTTGATCTTGGCCCAGTCTCCAAAAGTATGAGATACAATCTATTTTGTTTATAAGCTGCCTAGTTCGTGGCATTTTGTTATGGCACCTGAATGGACTAAGACGCTATTTCTTTTAAATGTAAAATGATTCTATCTTTTGTTTTCATATTATTTGTTTGAATACTGGAAAGGCAGATTCTAGTGGTTTCCTGCTTATTCTTCCTTTTATAAGAATCAGTCTTTCTTTTCTGCATTTACCTCATGGATGTTAATATTCTTACAAGCTAGAATAAGTTATTTGCTTATTATACATATTTTATAGGCTTCTAGCCACTTTTTTCATCTGTTGATTTTTCCTAATAGAATTAATTTTTCTAGAGCAGTTTTGGGTTCACAGCAAAATTAAATGGAAAGTACATAGACTTCCAATATAATCCCTGTCCCCACATGTGCACAGCCTTCCCATTGTCAACATCCCACACCACTGTGGTACATTTATTATAATCAATGAGTTATTTTTGAGTTTAAGGATTCTTTGTATATTTTTGATATCAGTTATTTATCAGATACAGCTTTTCCAAATATTTTCTTCCAATCAGTAGCATGCCTTTTTATTTTCTTGACAGTTTCAAAAAGGTTGATGTAAAAAATTCATTATCCTTTTAAAAAATTTTTATCTTAATGTCCTAAGAACACTTAACATGAGATCTGACCTCTTAGTGAATTTTGTATGTACAATACAATATTGTTAATTGTTGGCATAATATTGTACTTGAGATCTCTAGAACTTTTTCATCCTACATAATTGCAATTTTATGTCTAGTACATTAACAGTATTCCATTCCCATACATTCCCCTCTCCCATTATATTCTCTGATTAAGTTTGACTATTTTAGGTAGCTTTATATAATTCAAATCATGTGGTATTTGCTCTTAGGCTTATTTTGCTTAGCATAATGTCTTTTTTTAAACTCTTATTTTAAGTTTAGGGATATGTGTGAAGGTTTGTTTCATAGGTAAATTTGCGTCATGAAGGTTTGTGGTACAGATTATTTCATCACCCAGGTATTAAGTCTTGTACACAGTAGTTATTTTTCCTGAACCTCTCCCTTCTCCCACCCTCAACCTTCCAATAGGCCCAGTGTCCGTTGTTCCCGTCTCTGTGTCCATGTGTTCCTATCATTTAGCTCCCACTTATAAGTGAGAACGTGTGGTATTTGGTTTTCTGTTTCTGCATTAGTTTGCTAAAGATAATGGCCTTTAGCTCCATCCATGTCCCTGGGAAGGACATAATCTTATTCTTTTTTATAGCTGCAAATTATTCCATGGTATACATGTACCACATATTCTTTATCAGTCTATCATGGATGGGCATTTAGGTTAGTTCCATGTTTTTGCTATTTTTAATAGTGCTGCCATAAACATACACATGCAAGTGTCTTTATCATAGAATGATTTATATCCCTTTGGGTATATACCCAATAATAGGATTGTTGGGTTGAATGGTAGTTCTGTCTTTAGGTCTTTGAGGAATGGCCACACTGTTTTCCACAATGGGTAATTTATGCTCCCACCAACAGTGTATAAGTCCTCCCTTTCTTCTGCAACCTCGTCAGTATCTTACTTTTTGACTTTTTAGTAATAGCCATTCTGACTAGTGTGAGATGGTATCTCATTGTGGTTTTAATTTGCATTTCTCTAGTGATCAGTGATATTGAGCTCTTTTTCAAGTGATTGTTGTCCACATGTATTTTTTCTTTGGAAAAGTGCCAGTTCATGCCCTTTGTCCACTTTTTAATAGAGTTGTTTTTTTCTTCTAAATTGGTTTATGTCCTTACAGATGCTGGATATTAGATCTTTGTTGGATACATGGTTTGCAAAAATTTTCTTCCATTCTGTAGATTGCCTCTTTACTCTGTTGATAGTTTTTTCCTGTGCACAAGCTCTTTAGTTTAATCAAACCCCATTTGTCAGTTTTTGCTTTTATTGCAGTTGCTTTTGGTGTCTTTGTCATGAAATTTTAAAAAACTTTTAAAGTTATACTTTAAGTTCTGGAGTACATGTGTAGAACGTGCAGGTTTGTTACATAGATATACACGTGCCATGGTGGTTTGCTGCATCCATCACCCCATCATCTACATTGGGTATTTCTTCTAATGCTATCCCTCTCCAGCCCCCCACCCTCCTACTATCCCTCCCCTAGCCCCCTACCCCCTGACAGGAGGTTCCCCTCCCTGCGTCCATGTGTTCTTATTGTTCAACACCCACTTATGAGTGAGAACATGCAGTGTTTGGTTTTCTGTTCTTGTGTCAGTTCACTGAGAATGATGGTTTCCAGCTTCATCCATGTCCTTGCAAAGGACATCAACTCATCCTTTTTTATGGCTGCATAGTATTCCGTGGTATATATGTGCCATGTTTTCTTTAGTTGCTTATCAGCTTAATGGGTTTTTGGGATGACATAATGGGGTTTTCTAAATATAAAGTCAGACAATTTGACTTCCTCTCTTCCTATTTGAATAGCCTTTATTTCTCTTGCCTGACTGCCCTGGCCAGAACTTCCAATACTGTATCGAATAGGAGTGGAGAGAGAGGGCATCCTTGTCTTTTGCTGGTTTTCAGAGGGAACGCTTCCAGATTTTTCCCATTAAATATGATATTGGCTGTTGGTTTTTCATAAATAGCCCTTATTATTTTGAGATATGTTTCATCTATACCTAGTTGAGAGTTTTTAACATGAAGGGATGTTGAATTTTATCAAAGGCCTTTTCTGCATCCATTGAGATAATCATGTGGTTTTTGTAATTGGTTCTGTTTATGTGATGGATTAAATTTATTGATTTGTGTATGTTGAACCAGCCTTGTATCCCAAGGGATGAGGCCAACCTGATCATGGTGGATGTTTTTTGTTGTGCTGCTGGATTCGATTTGCTAGTATTTTATTGAGGATTTTTGCATTGATGTTCATCAGGGATATTACCTGAAGGCTTTTGTTGTTGTTGTTGTGTCTCTGCCTAGTTTTGATATCAGGATGATGCTGGCTTTATAAAATGAGTTAGGGAGGAGTCCCTCCTTTTCAATTGTTTGTAATGGTTTTAGAAGGAATGGTAGCAGCTCATCTTTTTGCCTCTGGTAGACTTGGCTGTGAATCTGGCTGGTCCTGGGCTGTTTTGGTTGGTAGGCTATTAATTACTGCCTTAATTTCAGAACTTCTTATTGGTCTATTCAGGGATTCTGAATCTATTCAAGACTTCTTCCTGGTTTAGCCTTCGGAGGGTGTATGTGTCCAGGAATTTATCCATTTCTTCTAGATTTTCTAGTTTATTTGCATAAAGGTGTTTATAGTATTTTCTGATGGTAGTTTGTATTTCTGTGGGGTCAGTGGTGATATCCCTTTTATCATTTTTTATTGAGTCTGTTTGATTGTTCTCTCTGTTCTTCTTTATTATTGTGGCTAGCAGTCTATCTATTTTGTTAATTTTTTTCAGAAAACCAGCTCCTGAATTCATTGATATATATATATATATATATATTTTTTTTTTTTTTTGGAGGTTTTTTTTTTTGGTCTCTATCTCATTCAATTCTGCTCTTATCTTAGTTATTTCTTGTCTTCTGCTAGCTTTTGGATTAGTTTTCACTTGCCTCACTAGCTTTTTAAATTGTGTTTTATTGTGTTGATTTAAAATTTTTCTAGCTTTCCAGTTTGGGCATTTTGTGCTATAAATTTTCCTCTTAACACTGCTTTAGCTGTGTCCCACAGATTCTGGTATGTTGTCTGTTTGTTCTCATTAGTTTCAAAGAACTTCTTGATTTCTTCCTTAATTTCATTATTTACTCAGGAGCAGGTTGTTCAAATTCCATGTAATTGTGTGGTTTTGAGTGAGTTTCTTAATCCTGAATTCTAATTGTGTTGCACTGTGGTCTGTGAGACTGTTTGTTATGATTTCAGTTATTTTGCATTCCTGAGGAGTGTTTTACTTTCAGTTATGTGGCCAATTTTAGAATAAGTGCCATGTGGCACTTAGAAGAATGTGTATTCTGTTGATTTGGGGTGGAGAGTTCTGTAGATGACTATTAGGTCCACTTGATCCAGAACTGAGCTGAAGTCCTAAATGTCCTTGTTAATTTTCTGTTTTGTTGATCTGTCTAATATTGACAGAGGGGTGCTAAAGTCTCCCACTGTTATTGTGTGGGAGTCTAAGTCTCTTTGTAGTTCTCTAAGAACTTGTTTTATGAATCTGGGTGCTTCTGTATTGGGTGCATATGTATTTAGGTTAGTTAGCTCTTCTTTTTGAATTGGCCCCTTTACTATGATATAATGCCTTTCTTTGTCTTTTTTGATCTTTGTTGGTTTAAAGTCTGTTTTGTCAGAGACTAGGATTGCAACTCCCGGTTTTTTTTTTTCTTTTCCTTTTTTCTTTCCATATGCTTGGTAAATTTGTTTTCATCTCTTTATTTTGAGCCTATGTGTGTCTTTGCATGTCAGATGGGTCTCCTGAATACAGCACACCAGTGGGTCTTGACTCTTTTTACAGTTTGCCATTCTATGCCTTTTAATTAGGGCATTTAGTCCATTTACATTTAAGGTTAATATTGTTATTTGCGAATTTGATCATGTCATCATGATGCTAGCTGGTTGTTTTGCTAGCAGTTTCTTCACAGTGTCATGGGTCTTTATATTTTCATGTGTTTTTGCAGTAGTTGGTACCAGTTTTTCCTTTCGATATTTAGTGCTTCCTTCAGGAGCTCTTGCAAGGCAAGTCTGGTGGTAATGAATTTTTTCAGCATTTGTTTGTCTGGATAGGATTTTATTTCTCCTTCATTTATGAAACTTAGTTGGGCTGGATATAAAATTCTGGGCTGAAAATTCTTTAAGAATGTTGAATATTGACTGCCAATCTCTTCTGGCTTGTATTGTTTCTCCTGAGAGGTTCACTGTTAGTCTAATGGGCTTCCCTGTGTAGGTCACCTGGCCTTTCTTTCTGGCTACCCTTAACATTTTTTCTTTGATTTCAGACTTGGAGAATCTGATGATTATGTTTCTTGGGATTGATCTTCTTATGGGTTATCTTGGTGTTCTCTGTATTTCCTGAATTTGCATGTTAGCCTGTCTTGCTAGGTTGGGGACATTCTCTTGGATAATATCCTAAAGTGTGTTTTCTGGCCTGTTTTCATTCTCTTTGTCTCCTTTTGGTACTTCAATCAATCATAAGTTCAGTGTTTTTGGAAATCCCATATTTGTTGGAGGTTTCATTCCTTTTGTTTCTTTTTTTCCCTCATGTTGTCTGCATGCCTTATTTCAGCAAGGTGGTCTTCACACTGTGATATCCTTTCTTCCACTTGGTTGATTTGGCTGTTGATGGTTGTGTATGGTTCACGAAGTTCTTGTGCTATGTTTTTCAGCTCCAGGTCATTTATCTTCCTCTCTAAACTAGTTATTTTAGGTAGCAGCTCTTGTAATCTTTACCAAGGTTTTTAGCTTGTTTATATTGGGTTGCAATGTGCACCTTTTGCTCAGCTATGTTTTTGTTAATCACCCATCTCCGAAGCCTGCTTCTGTCAATTTGTCCATCTCTTCCTCTGTTCAGTTCTGTGTCCTTATTGGAGAGGCGTTGCAATCATTTGGAAGAGGAGAAGCACTCTGTCCTTTTGGGTTTTCAGCATTTTTTTTGTTGATTATTTCTCATCTTCATGAGTTTGTCTGGTTTTGATCTTTGAGGATGCTCACTCTTGGATGGGTTTTTTTGGGGGACTTTTTTTTTTTTGTGGTTGATGCTGTTGTTGTTGCTTTCTGTTTGTTTTTCTTGAATTGGTCCGGTCCCTCTTCTGTAAGGCTGCTGCGGTTCGCTGGGAGTTCACTTTTTTAGGCCCTGTTCATCTGGTTCACTCCCATGCATGGAGATATCACTCAAGGAGGCTGGAGAACAGCAAAGATGGGTGCCTACTCCTTCTTCTGGGATCTCTGACCTTGAGGGGCATCAACCTGATGCCAGTAGGATTGCTCCTGTATAGTGTGTCTGACAACCCCTGTTGGAGGGTCTCACCAAGTTGTGTGGCACAGGGAACAGGACTCATTTAACAAAGTACTTTGACTGTCTTTTGTTGGTGGGGGTGTGCTTCGCTGGGGGCAAACCCACTCATCTGGGCTGCTTGGATTTCTGAGAACCATTAGGTGGAAAGCCTGGTCTGCTGGTCTGAAGAGACTACAGCCACTACTCCACCTGGGGCTGAGGCCCAGGGATATCTGGGTTTTGTTCCTGAGCCTCCAGCCGGAGTTGTTGGAGTTCATGCAGGGAAGCCCCACCCAGTGAGGAAGGATGGGTCAGGGTCAGGCCTGAAGAGACTCTCTGGCAGGAGTCTGCCACTGCCAGCTGTTGGGCCTTGGGGGATACCTCTTGGGATGAAGTTGTCCAGCCTCCCTGGCTCCAACAGTGGAATAGCACAGCCTGGAGCTATAGAGGTGGATGCTGCCCTTTCCCTGCCCAGGGAGCTTAGCTTGTTAGGCAGTTATGAGTCCCAGTGCTGGCTGATGCTGCTTCCTCAAGGAGCTCAAACATCTTAGACAGCAGGTGGTTGCAGCTGTGATACTGGTCGCTACTCACCCCACAAGCTCAGCAGGCTTAAGCAGATTCCAGCCCAGAGGCTGTTGAGAATGTGTGCAGCTTCAGGGTTGGGACCCTAGGCCCCCGTGGCCTGGGTTCACGAGTGGGATCTTCTAATCTATGGGTTGCATAGTTTTGTGGAAAAAGCATGGTTTACATGCATTGCACAGTTCCATGGAGAAAGCACAGTTTCCCTCACTCAGTGCCTTCCTTGGCTGGGGGGTGGGGGCTCCCCTGCCCTGTGTGGCTCTCAGGTGGCCACCATACCACACTGCTCTTCCTTCCTCTCTGTGGGTCATGCCAGCTGCCTAGTCAGATCTTGAGAGAACCTGTATACCTTGGTTGCCAGTGAAGGATTCACACCTTAATTATGGTTCTTTTCAGTGGGAGCCTCCAATCGCCTGTGTTTCTAGTTGGCCATCTTGGCCTTGCCCCTGAACATGTGATTTTTCTTCATTAGCTTTGATGGAATCAGTTACACCAATTGATTTCTAAATGTTGAAACAGCCTTGCATACCTGTGATAAATCACGCTAGTTGTAGTGTATAGTTCTTTTTTATATTTTGTTGGATTCCCATAGCTAATATTTTCCTGAGTATTTTTGCCTCTGTCTCATGAGAGATATTAGTCTAGTTTTCTTGGCTTGTGGTATCTTTTTTTTTGGTACTAGGGCAATAGTGGCTTCATAGGATGAGTTAAGAAATGCTCCCTCTGCTCTTATTTTTACAAAGAGATAGTGGAGAATTGGTATAATTTCATCCTGAAATGTTTGGTAGAATTTACCAGTGAATCGATTTGTGCCACATGTTGTACATTTTGTAAGTGTATTAATTATTGATCCATTTAAAAAAATCATATATGTCCATTTAGATTGTCTATTTATTCTTGTGTGAGTTTTGGTAGATTGTGCTTTTCAAGAAATTGGTGTATTTCATGTAGGTTATTAAATATATGGGCTTATCAAATATAGTTGTTCATAATATTCCTGTTATACTTTTAGTATTCTTTTCTTGTCTGTAGTGATGTTTTCTCTTTCATTTGTGAAATTAGTATTTTGTGTCTTTTTCTTTATCTGGCTAGAGGCCTCTCAATTTTATTTATCTTTTCAAATAATCAACTTTTGGTTTCACTGATTTTTGTCAAGCTCCTGTTTTCTGTTCTCTGCTTACTCTGGAATTGACTTGGTCTTCTTTTACTCATTTCCTAAGTTGGAAGCTTAGGTTACTTATTTTAGATCTTTCTTCTTTTTGCATATAGGCATTTATAGTTTACAAATAAGAAAAATAAAAAATTTTCTTTTACTTTTATTGATTCTTCCTCTGATGCTCTTTCTTTACATAGATCTGAATTTCCCACCTGTGTCATTTGTCTTCTCTTTGGAGAACTTCTAACATTTCTTGGAAGACTGGTCTACTGGCAACAGGTTATTATCTTCTTCTTCTTCTTCTTCTTTTTTTTTAAATCTGTGGACATCTTTATTTCTCTATCACTTATGGAGGATAATTTCACAGAATACAGAATTCTAGGTTGGTAGGTTTTTTTTTCTCTAAACACTTAAAAGATTTCCCTCCATAATGTTCTTACTTGCATGGTTTCTGAGAAATCAGATAAAATGCTTATTTTTGTTTTTCTATAGTTAAGGTTTTTTTCTTCTTCTGGATTTTATGAACTGTTTTAAAATCTTTGATTTTTTCAGTTTAATATGATATGCCTAGGTGTTGTTTTTTGGGCATTTATTCTCTTTGGTGTTCTCTGAACTTGCCAGTCTGTGATTTTGTGTGTGACATTAATTTGGGGAAATTCTCATGCATTATTGCTTTTCATATTTCCTCTGTTTCTTTACCTCTTTCTTCTCCTTGTAATATTCCCATTATGCCTGTGCTACACCTTTTGTAGTTGTCCCACATTTCTTTAACATCTGTTATGGAGTTTTAAATCTTTTTTTTTTTCTTTCCTGTGTTGGAATTTTCTATTAATATATAATCAAGTTCAGGGATTCTCCTTTTTCACATCCTGTCTACTAGTTAGCCCATCCAAGGCATTGTTCATTTTTGTTACAGTGTTTTAATTTTTGGTGTTTCTTTTTCATTCTTTCTTACACTTTCTCTCTGCTAATGTTGCCCATAAGTGCTTATATGCTGTATACTTTATCTGTTGATAATATTTGTTTTAAATTCCTAGCCTGATAATTCAACATCTCTGACATGTCTGGTTCTTGTTCTCATACTTGTTGTCAAATTGTGTTTTTTTTCTTTTAGGGTGCTTTTAATTTTCTTTTCTTTTTTGGATAGTTGGACGTGATGTACCAGATAAAAGCAATTACTGTAAATAGACCTTTAAGAATGTGGTGGTAAGATGTGAGAGGAAGAAAAGCATTCTACAGTCTTGTTAGGTTTCAGTCTTTTAACCTACTTACGCATAGTATTCCATTATTGGAATGTTATACATGTGGGAGTTATTTATATTCGACTGCTAAAAGTTATCACCAAGCTCTGATTGAATGATTCTTGAGGGTTGAGGAGTGGAATAATTTGACTCAATCAGAACCTCTTTGCAAGTGGAAGTGGCTCACAATTTTGATTATTTGGCCTTTTAATTTCCATTCTGAAAATACAGAAAATTTTACCAAAGTAAGTATGAAAATGAGCAATGTAATAGCAGTGACTCTTTCTTTATGACACTACACTGGCAGTGTTTGAATACTGTAGCTTTTAATTTATAATATGTAATTTTTAGCCTTCCAAATAATTCTCTCAAGACAAAGAGGCATTATGTGTTATTGGTCTTTATAGTCCTTGTTTTTGACTTACACTAGTTGCCTTAGTTGTAAATAATTTATATTTTTTGAATTATAAAATACTTTAAATATGCACATAAGTAAGGAGACTAATATCCCAATACATATCACTGAGATTTAACCAATATAATTCTTTTTTTTTTCAAATTGTTTAAAAAAAAGTATTATAGAAAGTTGAAAACTTATTTATTTTATATTCCCTGATTCTATTACTCTCCTTCTTTAGAGTTATCTACTATCCAAATAGGCTTGAATCCTTCCAGTCTAAATTTTTATATTTTATTTTACATGTATGCATTTATACATTTTAGTATGTTTTATATTTCTAAATTTTTATTAGTAATAATATTGTGCCTATCATTCCAAAATTTGTTATTTTACCAGTACCTTAGGCTTTAAATTATTTTCTCTATAGGTAAAATTTATTGCCACATACTATTGGAAATTTTTTACCACACTTACTTTTTGATATGTGAACTGTGCTTGAAATATAATAACATTCAGCTTTGGCTTATAATTGTTTGATTATTGGGGTAGTTGTCTTGGAATTTCACTTTTAAAATGTAACTTATTTAATACTTGTATAATATTACTCTCTTGCTCATTTTGCATGTGTACAATCCTCCAATGTTGATATCCCATTTTTTCCCCCAAAACACACATGGGAAATTTAAAGGTAGAAAAGGGAGGATAACTTATTTCTCAAATCTGAATTCAATGTATATTTTTCACCATCCAGATCTTATAGTCTGCTGTGTGGGACTGTGTTTGTAACCTGTTGGAGTTTTAAATATATGCCATTAGGTTTCTAAATTCGTTTGGGCTGTATTAGAATTGAGTATAATACAATTCTCTTTTGCAGGTGCTCACAACAAAGTAAGAAAGATAATTCTGTGAAGCAGGCTGCGCAAAATAAAGAAAAACGAAGAACTGATGATGACATCTTTCTTTTAATGTCTGATACTCAGCCTAAAGGTTTGTGAACCTTAGAAAACTGTTGGAATTTGAGTTTGTGCCTATTGTATTTATAATAATTTTTGTTATAAATGAATTATTTCATTTTACTTTAAAAGAATATGTGAAAGTAAACGGAGATTATTTGGCAACACAAGGAGAATTGCAAAACCTACTCTTTATGTGGTGTAGTACTCACTTCCAGATTTATTTACTAATCCCGAAAGTTAAATTTGGATTTTTTTTTCTTCTTTGGGGAGACTGGGATGTGGCTATTAAGTTACATTAATTTAGCTATTTCTAGGTGTTGTTTCCATGGATATTAATATTACTGCTAACTGGGTTTTTATTATTAGCTTATCACTGTCTATTCACCTACCATGAAGTACATTCTCTATTCATTAGAATTTCTCTCAACTTTAGGAGGATGCCAAAACAAGCCACTATTAGCAAATTTGAAGGTAAATACTTCCTAGATTTCTGAAAATTTTTCGTAGGCCTCCTTGCATATAGGATTTGTGATTTGACTTATTTTTCTTTTTTTGTCTTCTTTCAATAATTAAAAATATTTTGCTGATACTTGGAGAAAAACAATATTACCACATTATTTGTGAAACTAACACCTTCAGGGGTCTCTTGGATTATTGATAGCTTCAAATGTTTGTTGAGGTCTGTTTTTTTCTTTCTTTTCTTTTTCTTTCTGAGACAGGGCCTTACTCTGTCACCTATAGTGGAGTACAGTGGCATGATCACACATGATCACAGCTCACTTCAGCCTCTACCTCCTGGGCTCAAGTGATCCTCCCACATCAGCCTCCCGAGTAGTTGAGACAACAGGGATGCACCACCACGCCTGGCTAAGTTTTTGTATTTTGCAGATACAGGGTCTTGCCATGTTGCCCAGGCTGGTCTCAAACTCCTGGGCTCCAGAAATCTGCCTGCCTTGGTCTCCCAAAGTGCTGGGATTATAGGCATGAGCCACCATGCTTGGCCACTATTTTATTTTTGAGTGATTTTATAAGTTATTCACAATACAAAAAAAAAAAGGTCTTTTAATGACACTATGCAAAATGCACTTTATTTGGAGCATAGCTATTTAAAGATTGTTTTTCACTTAAAAAAATTTAAGATGAAATTAGACTTAACAACTTTTATTTGTACAAGAAACCAGCTGAAACTCTTATAAAGGCAGTCTTTGGAAAATGTGCTGTGACTTTGTACAGATGAATTTCCAATTAGTCACTAAGTACTATCAATGTATAATGAAAAACATTTATTTTCCTATAAACTGTACTTTTCTTAGAAATAATTACAGTCATCTCTCTGTATCTTTGTATTCTGTATCTGCAGATTCAATCTACCACAGGTGGAAAATATTTGAAAACACCTTAATAAAAATAATACAATAATAAAAAATACAGTGTAACTATTTACATAGTATTTATGTTATACTGGGTATTGTAAGTAATCTAGAGATTATTTAAACTATACAGGAGAATGTATACAGGTTATATGCAAGTATTTTACCTTTAGGGGCTTATGGATCCATCAGTTTTGGTATCCTGAGTCCCTGGGACCCTCAGGATACTGAGGGATGACTGTATTGATTACCAAGTAAAAATACAAGTATTTGTACAAGTGGGGTCAGTTCAGATGTTATCAAGACAAAGATTCCTACTCTACCTAGGAAAGTAGTAAAATTTGAAGACTAACAGTCCTCATATTGACTTGAATAAAATACTTTCTGATTTGTACCCAGGAGTATTACCTCGAGATTACAGTGGCATTTTAGACATGCATCAGGGGAAAGTACATGACAAAAGAAACACTTTTTAGTTTTTTAGTATCCCTGAAGGTACAGCTACTGGTAGGGAAAGTGTTTTTAATAAAATTAGCTATTGGATCTTTATTGAAGCAATGTTTACCCTCCTACATCTGATACCAGTTATTTAATAAAAACCTGTAAATTAATGGAAATTCTGAATTAAACCTTAGGTGTACCGTTTTTTGTTTTTGTTTTGTTTTGTTTTGTTTTGTTTTGTTTTTTGGTAGCACATTAAGTTTGCCTTTTGGAATTTACCTTTACCACAAAATACCTTGGGAATACTTAGCATTCTTTTTTGTTTACAGGATTTTGCTACCTCCTTAGTTATATACGCTAATAGTATTTTCAGGTTAAATTATATATATATTGTGCAAGTGGAATCCTATTTTTACAGTATTTCATTCTATTTGACAAAGTTATTCCTTTTTCCATGAGACAGGCTTGGCTGATATGCAAATAATAAATTGTTTAAAATGAAACTCCTGTATAATCAAGTTTTTCTCATGCCCTTTTCCTTTTATGAGTCTTTTTATTATAGTATAATATTTATGTTTAGAAATTATAGTTTGATGCAGTATGTGTAGAAATTGTATTTGACCACTTTTATAGTTTACAACATTACATATAAAATTTAACGTGCTGTCCTAAATATTGTGTTGATGATTTGGGGGGAGTTTTATTTTCCTTAGGGAGTGAGTAAGGTGTTTTCTCTGGAAATTGAAAGACAGTTGACTGTCTTGGAATTTTTACCCTCAATCCTGTTCCAGTGCCTTCCTTTAAGCAACGTCAAAGGAATATTAGTTATTAGGAATTGTTGAAGTTAGAGTAAAAGCAAGAATAGTTTGAAGAGAAGATTTTAAAAATCATAAACTTTCCTTGAATGGAGAAGTCAGGATAGTCAGTTAGATGAATTGAAAATGGTGAATTAAAGGCAACTGCTTTGTGACTTGCCGTGTATAAACTTTGAGTTGGTACTTGTATGACATAATTCAGAAAGCAAAATAATTCAGGAGAACCTTTAGTTAATTAAGTGGAAACTTTTAGAAGTCATTTTTGTACAGTACATATATTTGATAACAGAAATATTAAATATTTTTAGTAATGATTGGGTTTCAAAATGATGTCTTGTTGACTTAAAAAAGGAAGCACTTCTCTAGAATAATGGATTTACTGGAGACTTAAAATGACGTAGTCTTGATTATTGAAAAGAAGAAATAAACTGACAAGTAAATTGGTAACCTTGTGAATGATCAAGTAAACTACTGAGGAAAGATATTTTGGCTCCTTTTTAAAGAGCAGCAATCAACGCTCTTTCAAATTATGGTCCCTTTCCACTAAAAAGTATGCATTTATGTAAATTGCATTTTTAAAAGACTAGTTTATAAAGTCATATTGAATTATCAAACTTTAAGACATGAATTTTCCAGATTTTAATAAGACACTCCCTTCTTTGATAGTGCAACCAGATGCATTTATAGCAAATGGAAAAACAGTTTGGTTGCTTTGCTTTGGCTACTCTGAAAAAGAATATTTTTTCCTTATGTATTTTTCTAACCTCACAACTATTGTATAATGAACATTTACTTTGTGTATACCAATTAAAATCGGGCATGCTTTTAACCTTCATTCAGTGTCAGTATGATAATTTAATAGTACACTTCTGTTTTAATGAGCTTTGGAAGTAGTATAGCAATTTTGATGATGTTTCTTTGAGTTCTTCTGAAGGAGAGTCTCTCTATACATTTTTGTCCATATTTATACTTAATTTGTTTTTTAAGACCTTAACAGTGGAAGTAGAGGTTGTCATCATCTTGAACAGGAAAGCAGAAACAAGGATGTCAAATATTGTGATTCAAAAATGGAACCCACTCTAATTTCCCGGAAGAGAAAGAGGAGGCTTAGAAATAATTTACCTGATTCTCAAAATTGTTCTTCTTTGGATAAGTCAACAGAACAGACAGTAAGTAGAGGTGTTTAGATATTATAGGAAATAATTTTATGCTGTGATAAAAATGAGTTGACTATGGCCAAATAATGTCCCTCTGGCTTTCTGTTTTTATTACCAGATTTCTTTCTTTCTTTTTTGGTTTACTGTTAGCTTTATTTTTAAAAAACAATTTTAAGTGTAACTTTTCTTGGTGATAAAGAGTTATTGGAACAAATTTCAAATATTATGAATGAGTAAAAAAGTTAAAATTTCTTCTTTTCTTGTATCACTCTTTCCTTAGTAGTTTGTTATATATCCTTCAGGCTTTTCTTTTTCCTTAATTCAGCCAAATGCTATTCATACTGTCTAGTTACTTGCTTTTTTACTTGCTCTGTAAAATTATTATTAGATCTATTTATCAGCAGTAATTTACTTACCAAATTCTTTAAGCTTCTGTTTATCTGGAGTTTAGGAAATTTATTGTAAGTAAATAATTACCATATTAAATACATACATTTTCTGTTTTCAAAGACTTAATATATAGGTAGCAATAAAACAGTAAGACAGCTCTTCAATTCCTTTGATCCATAAATCATTTCAGGACCTTGTAATGTTTTGGGGTTGTAATTATAAACATGATTTAGATTTATACAGTAAATGAGATATTGAAGGCAATGGTTGATTTTCATAATTCTTAATGTTGTTATATTGTTAATTTTTAAATTTTTAAACCAAAGTAGTTGGTCACATTGGCATTATTACTTTTGCAAAATAAAAATATGCAAATAAATCTTCTCATTCTAAAGTTGAATTAGTGGGAGACGGTCTGATAAAGCATTTGTAAAGATGAAAATCTCCTAATTTTGCCCTTTAAAAAATTATCAGGCATCAGATTGGACAGACCAAACCCTGTATCTTTATACTTGGGAGACAGCATCAAGCATAACAGAGTATAATTGTTTAGTTTTCTATCCATGTACTTGTAGAAATGATGTAATATTTTTCCTTTTATATATTTTTTAAGAATTTAAAAATGGTTTAAGCAAGTCAAATTTGAAAAATGCTATTTTTTCTCTGTATTTATGTTTAGAAAAAACAAGAAGATGACTCAACAATATCCACTGAGTTTAAAAAGTCAAGTGAAAGCTATCATCAGGATCCAAAACTGCTTGAAGAAATTACATCTAAACCTACAAAAAGTGATTTTAGTAAACTATCCTCACTTAACAGTCAGGAGTTGGCTTTCAGTACCACCACCAAAAGTGCCGCTGCCTGTTCAACCACTGAAACTGTTGAGAACTGTAATTCCACTGATACTGTGGGGATTTCTTCCCTGGTTGAGAAGGATGAGAGTGAGTTGAATACAATAGAAAAGCCTATTCTGAGAGGACTTAATGACGGGAACCAATCATTGATCTCAGCTGAACCAAGTAAGTGACAGGAGGATTATAAAATTACTTAATTTCCTCTGTTTTACTTGTTTTTTCTTCCTCTTGAACATATTTGGCTAAGGCACTAAGCTGTTTATGACATCACTGTGGAATATATTAACTTTAGGAAAAAAGGCTTGGGGTTTGGGGTCTCCTTCATAAGACTTAAAATATTTATTTAGGTAAACTAATGGAGGACTGACTTGAAAACAGAAGTAATTTTTTCTTAGATTAGTACACTGTAATCTCAGTAGTTTAAAAATAGATTTTTTAGGGACCATCATTACTGTCATTTAGTTGATGAAGTGTGGAGAGTTTAAGTGCTATCTCATTATTATTAATTTTGATTTAAGCAGCCTCTGAGTAGCTGATGCCATCACATGGTACAAAGAAATTTCAAATGTTTTAGAGGATCTCCAGTGATTAGTCTCCCACATCTTCCCCTGTTATTCATTTCCCCCTCCTTGAAGCAATTCATGTAACAGAAATTAAAGCACAATTTAGTGGTGGCACAATATACTGTTAGAACTAGAACTTGTTCCTAAGGCCTCCTCATGGCTTTATCCATTTTTAAACATCCTTATTCTTTAGAAGGTAAGGGTGCAGGTAACTGTTGAATAATTGCACTGATATGGTGTCATTGTCTATAACTACTATAAATCAGGTAACAAATGATAGGTATGTTTCTAAAATGATTAAATTTAGATGATTAAATTTAACAGGATTGTTAAAAATAAATTGCATTAATTAGAAAGTTCTTTTTCTTTTTCTTTTTTTTTTTTTTTGAGACAGAGTCTGGCTTTGTCAGCCGGGCTGGAGTGCAGTGATGCGATCTGAGCTTACTGCTACCTCTGCATCCTGGGCTCAAGCAATTCTCCTGCCTCAGCCTCTTGAGTAGCTGGGATTACAGGTGTGTGCCACCATGCTCAGCTAAATTTTTGTATTATTATTATTATTTTTTGGAGACAGTCGTTTGCTCTTGTTGCACAGACTGGAGTGCAATGGCACGATCTTGGCTCACCGCAACCTCTGCCTCCCAGGTTCAAGCAATTCTCTTGCCTTAGCCTCCAAGTAGCTGGGATTACAGACATGCATCACCACACCTGACTAATTTTGTATTTTTAGTAGAGACGAGGTTTCTCCATGTTGGTAAGGCTGGTCTTGAACTCCTGACCTTAGATGATCTGCCTGTCTTGGCCTCCCAAAGTGCTGGGATTACAGGCGTGAGCCACTGGGCCCAGCTGATATTTGTATTTTTAGTAGAGATGGGGTTTCACCATGTTGGCCAGGCTGGTCTCGAACTCCTGACCTCAGGGGATCCACCCATTTCAGCCTCCCAAAGTCCTGGGATTACAGGAGTACGCCACCATTCCCGGCTGAAAGTTTGTTTGTTTTTTGTTTGTTTGTTTTTTTATATGATTGTTACACACTTAAAATACATTTTTTTTTTGGCTGGATGCAATAGCTCACGCCTGTCATCTCAGCACTTTGGGAGGCTAAGGCGGGTGGATCACCTGAGGTCAGGAGTTTGAGACCAGCCTGGCCAACATGGTGAAACCCTGTCTCTACTAAAAATACAAGAGTTGGCTGGCGTGGTGGTGGGCGCTTGTAATCCGAGCTACTTGGGAGGTTGAAGCAGAAGAATTGCTTGAGCCTGGGAGGTGGAGGCTCAAGCAGTCAGCTGAGATCAGGAGACTGTGTCTGGAAAAAAAAAAAAGAAGAAGAAGAAGAATAAATAAAAGTACATTTTTCTTTTCCTCTTTAGTTGTTGTTTCTAGTGATGAAGAAGGACCTGTTGAACATAAAAATTCAGAAATTCTTAAGTTACAACCTAAGCAAGACCATGAGTCAACTGATGAAAATGAGAGTACTTCTGAATCAGCATTGTCAGAACTACCACTGATTTCACGTGAATCTGTGCAGGTAACTTACTTCTGTCTTCTCACAGATTAACAATGAAATATACACTGTTGTTAATGACTGTTACTTGTTTTATCAAGCAGAATGTTGTAATGAAAATTAGAAATTTTCTTAGAGTTTTGAGACAACCTTTTTATAGTAGTTTGAGTGAAATACATAGTTGTCTTTATTTTGAAATAAAAGATTATACCATTTTTTCCTCGTCATTTATATTTTTTCAGTCCAAATATTTTATTTGAATTTTTTTATGGCTTTCATTGGACATTTCAATAACATTTTTTAGAATTAAATACATTTTCTAATATTTATATGTCTGGTCTTGGAGTATTTTGGCTACTTGGAATTATTCCTTTTTCTCACATACTATGAAGACAGTATAATATAGAGGAAAGAACATGGCTTTGGGGATACAGGTCAGAAACCTATCAGGTTTGGCAGGTCCTCTGTCTCTTCCTTCTTACAGAAAATAATAAATGGAAGTGTGTTAGTTTAGTATCAGTCAATTAGTTCAGTCCTTTAAAGATTGCAGGTCTAAAATAGGTTCAAATCATTTATTATCAGTATTTATTCTTTCTTTCTTTCTTTTTTAAAAATATATAAATATATATATATTTTTTATTGCACTCTAGGTTCTAGGGTACATGTGAAGAACATGCAGGATTGTTGCATAGGTACACACATGGCAATGTGGTTTGTTGCCTCCATCCCCATCACCAATATCTGGCATTTCTCCCCATGTTATCCCTCCCCAACTCCCTACCCCCTGCTGTCCCTACCCTAGTACCCCCCAACAGACCCCAGTGTGTGATGCTCCCCTCCCTGTGTCCATGTGTTCTCATTGTTCAACACCTGCCTATAAGTGAGAACATGCAGTGCTTGATTTTCTGTTCTTGTGTCAGTTTGCTGAGAATGATGGTTTCCAGCTTCATCCATGTCCCTACAAAGGACACAAACTCATCACTTTTTTATGGCTGCATGTATTCCATGGTGTATATGGAATCTATCCAGTCTATCATCAATGGGTATTTGGGTTGGTTTCAGGTCTTTGCTATTGTAAACAGTGCTGCAGTAAACATACATGTACATGTGTCTTTATAATAGAATGATTTATAATCCTTTAAATGTATACCCAGTAAAGGGATTGCTGGGTCAAGTGGAATTTCTATTTCTAGGTCCTTGAGGAATTGCCACACTGTTTTCCACAATCGTTGAACTAATTTATACTCCCATCAACAGTGTAAAAGAGTTCCTATATCTCCACATCCTCTCCAGCATCCATTGTCTCCAGATTTTTTAATGATCACCATTCTAACTGGTGTGAGATGGTATCTCAATGTGGTTTGGATTTGCATTTCTCTAATGACCACTGATGATGAGCATTTTTTCATATGTTTACTGGCCTCATATGTGTCTTCTTTTGAAAAGTGTCTGTTCATATCCTTTGCCCACTTTTGGATGGGTATGTTTTTTTTTCTTGTAAATCTGTTTTAGTTCTTTGTAGATTCTGGATATTAGCCCGTTGTCAGATGGGTAGATTACAAAAATTTTTTCCCATTCTGTTGGTTGGCAGTTCACTCTAATGATTGTTTCTTTTGTTGTGCAGAAGCTCTGGAGTTTAATTAGATCCCATTTGTCTATTTTGCCAATGCTTTTGGTGTTTTAGTCATGAAGTCCTTGCCTATGCCTACATCCTGAATGGTTTTGTCTAGGTTTTCTTCTAGGGTTTTTATGGTGTTAGGTCTTATGTTTAAATCTTTAATCCATCTGGAATTAATTTTAGTGTAAGGTGTCAGGAAAGTGTCCAGTTTCTGCTTTCTGCACACTGCTAGCCAGTTTTCCCAACACCATTTATTAAACAGGAAATTCTTTCCCCATTGCTTGCTTTTGTGAGGTTTGTCAAAGATCAGATGGTTGTAGATGTGTGGCGTTGCCTCTGAGGCCTCTGTTCTGTTCCATTGATCTATATCTCTGTTTTGGTACCAGTACCATGCTGTTTTGATTACTGCAGCTTTGTAGTCTAGTTTGAAGTCAGATAGCATGATGCCTCCAGCTTTGTTCTTTTTGCTTAGAATTGACTTGGCTATGCGGGCTCTCTTTTGGTTCTATATGGTGTTTAAGGTGGTTTTTTCCAGTTCTGTGAAGAGGCTCATAGGTAGCTTGATGGAGATAGCATTGAATATATAAATTACTTTGGGCACTGTGGCCATTTTCACAATACTGATTCTTCGTAACCATGAGCATGGAATGTTTTTCCATCTGTTTGTGTCCTCTGTTATTTCCTTGAGCAGTGGTTTGTAGTTCTCCCTGAAGAGGTCCTTTACATCCCTTGTTAGTTGTATTTCTAGCTGTTTTATTCTCTTTGTAGCAATTCTGAATGGCAGTTCGTTCTTGATTTGGCTCTCTGTTTGTCTGTTATTGATGTATAGGAATGCTTGTGGTTTCTGCACATTGATTTTGTATCCTGAGACTTTGCTGAAGTTGCTTATCAGTTTCAGGAGATTTTGGGCCGAGACAGTGGGGTCTTCTAAATATACAGTCTTGTCATCTGCAAATAGAGACAGTTTGACTTCCTTCTTTCCTAATTGAATACACTTTATTTCTTTTTCTTGCCTGATTGCTCTGGCTAGAACTTCCAATACTATATTGAATAGGAGTGGTGAGAGAGGGCATCCTTGCCTAGTGCGACATTTCAGAGGGAATGCTTGCAGTTTTTGCCCATTCAGTATGATATTGGCTGTGGGTTTGTCATAAATAGCTTTTATTATTTTGAGATATGTTCCATCGATACCTAGTTTATTGAGAGTTTTTAGCATAAAGTGCTACTGAATTTTGTCGAAGGCCTTCTCTGCCTCAGTTGAGATAATCATGTGGTTTTTGTCTTTGGTTCTGTTTATGTGGTGCATTACATTTATAGACTTGCGTATGTTGAACCAGCTTTGCATCCCTGGGATGAAGCCTACTTGATCGTGATGGATTAGCTTTTTGATGTGCTGTTGCAATTAGTTTGCCAGTATTTTATTGAAGATTTTTGCATCTATGTTTATCATGGATATTGGCCTGAAGTTTTCTTTTCTTGTTGCGTCTCTGCTGGGTTTTGGTATCAGGATGATATTGGTCTCATAAAATGATTTGGGAAGGATTCCCTCTTTTTGGATTTTTTGGAATAGTTTTAGAAGGAGTGGTACCAGCTCCTCTTTGTATGTCTGGTATAATTTGGCTGTGAACCCATCTGGACCTGAGCTTTTTTTGGCTGGCAGGCTATTAATTGCTGCCTCAACTTCAGTCCTTGTTATTGGTCTATTCACGGTTTCACCTTCTTCCTGGTTCAGGCTTGGGAGGGTGCAAGTGTCCTGGCATTTATCCATTTCTTCTAGGTTTACTGGTTTATGTAATATAGTTGTTTGTAGTAATCTCTGATAGTAGTTTGTATTTCTGTTGGATCAGTGGTGATATCCCCTTTATCGTTTTTTATTACATCTATTTGATTCTTCTCTCTTCTTTTTTTTATTAATCTGGCTAGTGGTCTGTTTGTTTTGTTGATTTTTTTTTTCAAAAAACCAGCTCCTAGATTTATTAGTTTTTTGAAGGGTTTTTTGTGTCTTTAGCTCCTTCAGTTCTGCTCTAATCTTAGTTATTTCCTGTCTTTTGCTAGCTTTTGAATTTTTTTGATATTGCTCCTCTAGCTCTTTCAATTTTGATGGCAGGGTATCTATTTTAGATCTTTTGTTGCTTCTCATCTGGGCATTTATTGCTATAAATTTTCCTCTAGACACTGCTTTAAATGTGTCCTAGAGAATTTGGTACGTTTTGTCTTCATTCTTGTTGGTTTAGAAGAACATCTTTATTTCTGCCTTCATTTCATTGTTTATCCTGTCAACATTCAAGAGCCAGTTGTTCATTTTCCATGGAGTTGTGTGGTTCTAAGTTAGTTTCTTAGTCTTGAGTTCTAATTTGGTTGCACTGTTGTCTGAGAGACTGTTTGTTATGATTTCCATTCTTTGGCATTTGCTGAGGAGTGATTTACTTCCAATTATGTGGTCAGTTTTAGAGTAGGTGTGATGTTGTGCTGAGAAGAATGTATATTCTGTGGATTTGGGGTTGAGAGTTCTGTAGATGTTTATTAGTTTCGCTTGGTTGAGATCTGTGTTCAAGTCCTGGATACCCTTGTTAATTTTTTGTCTTGTTGATCTGTCTGATATTGACAGTGGAGTGTTAAAGCCTCCCACTATTATTGTGTGGGAGTCTTAAGTCTCTCTGTAGGTCATTAAGAACTTGCTTTATGTATCTGGGTGTTCCTGTATTGGGTATGTATATATTTAGGATTGTTAGCTCTTCTTGTTGCATTGATCCTTTTACCATTATGTAATGCCCTTCTTTGTCTCTTTTGATCTTTGTTGGTTTAAAGTCTGTTTTATCAGAGACTAGGTTTGCAACTCCTGCTTTTTTTTTTTTTTGCTCTCCATTTGCTTGGTAAATCTTCCTCCATCTCTTTATTTTTAGCCTATATGTGTCCTTGCATGTGAGATGGGTTTCCTGGATACAGCACACTGATGGGTTTTGACTTTTTATGCAATTTGTCAGTCTTTGTCTTTTGATTGGGGCATTTAGCCCATTTGCTTTTAAGGTTAATATTGTTAAGTGTGAATTTGATCTTGCCATTTTGATGCTAGCTGGTTGTTTTGCCCATTAGTTGACGCAGTTTCTTCATTGTAGTGATGCTATTTACCATTTGGCACGTTTTTAGAGTGGCTGGTACTGGTTGTTCCTTTCCTTGTTTAGTGCTTCTTTCAGGAGTTCTCGTAAGGCAGACCTGGTCGTGACAAAATCTCTGAGCAGTTGCTTGTTTGTAAAGGATTTTATTTCTATTTCACTTATGAAGCTTAATTTGGCTGGATATGAAATTCTGGGTTGAACTTTCTTTTCTTTAAGGATGTTGAATATTGGCCCCCACTCTTTTCTGCCTTGTAGGGTTTCTGCTGAGAGGTCTGCTGTGAGTCTGATGGGCTTCCTTTTGTGGGTAACCTGACCTTTCTTTCTGGCTGCCCTTAGCAGTTTTTCCTTCATTTCAAACCTGGTGAATTTGAGGATTATGTGCCTTGGGGTTACTCTTCTTGAGGAATATCTTTGTTGTGTTCTCTGTATATCCCATATTTTAATATTGGCCTGCCTTGGTAGGTTGGGAAACTTCTCCTGGATAATATCCTGAAGGGTGTTTTCCAGCTTGGATTCATTCTCTCTGTTACATTCAGGTACACCTATCAAATGTAGATTAGGTCTTTTCACATAATCCGTACTTCTTGGAGGCTTTGTTCATTTCTTTTCACTCTGTTTTCTCTAATCTTGCTTCTCATTTTATTTCATTGAGTTGATTTTCAATCTCTGATATCCTTTCTTTGGCGTGGTAGATTTGGCTATTGAAACTTGTGTATGCTTCGTGAAGTTCTCGTGTTGTGTTTTTTCAGCTACTTCAATTCATTTATATTCTTTTCTAAGCCCTATTTATTCTCATTAGCATTCCATCAAAGCTTTTATCATGGTTCTTAGTTTCTTGGTATTGGGTTAGAACATGTTCTTTTAGCTCAGAGAAGTTTGTTATTACCCACTTTCTGAAGCCTGTTTCTGTCAATTCATCAGACTCATTCTCCATCTAGCCTTATTCCCTTGCTGGTGAGGAGTTGTGATCCCTTAGAGGAGGAGAGGCATTCTGGTTTTTGGTGTTTTCATCCTTTTTGGGCTAGTTTCTTCCCATCTTTGTGGATTTATCTGCCTGTTGTCTTTGTAGTTTGTGACTTATGGATGGGGTCTCTGAGTGGACATCCTTTTTGTTGATGATGAAGTTATTTCTTTCTGTTTTTTAGTTTTCCTTCTAACAGTCAGGTCCCTCTGCTGCAGGACTGCTGGAAGTACACACCAGACCCTGCTTGCCTGGGGATCACCTGCAGTGGCTGCAGAACAGTAGGGTTGCTGCCAGTTTCTTCTTCTGTTATCTTTGTCCCAGAAGGATACCCGCCAGATGTCACCCTGAGCTCTCCTTTATGAGGCGTCTCCTTGGATATATGGGGATCGAGGAGCTGCTTGAGGAGACAGTTTGTCCCTTATAGGAGCTCAGGTGCTGAGCTGTGAGCTCTGTTGTTCTGTTCAGAGCTGCTGGGCTGGTACCTTTAAGCCTGCTGCAGTGGAGCTCATAACCACCTTTTTCTCCCAGGTGCTCTGTCCTGGGAAGGTGGGGCTTTATTTATAAGTTCATGACTTGCTGCTGCCTTTTTTTAAGAGATGCCATGTCCAGCAAGGAGGTAGCCTAGTCACAGTCTGCCAGCAGAGGTGTTGCTGAGCCACCATGGGCTCTGCCCAGCTGCTGTGTGAACTTCCTTGTGGTTTTGTTTATAGAGGTATAGTTAGAACTGCCTCAGTAATGGCATTCTGCCTCAGTAATGGCATGCTGTCTCTGTAATGGCAGATTGCCTCAGTAATGGCAGACTGCCTGCATAATGGCGGACTGCCTCGGTAATGGCGGACTGCCTCGGTAATGGTGGACTGCCTCGGTAATGTTGGACTGCCTCAGTAATGGTGAACTGCCTTGGTAATGGCTGACATCCTTCCCCCCACAGAGCTTGACCATCCTGAGTCCAGCTGTGTTTGCTATGAAACTTTGAATCCAGAGCATTTCAGATTGCTGGTCTTTGTGGGGGTGGGACCTGCTGAGCCAGATCACCTGGATCCCTGTTTCAGCCCCCTCTTTTTCAGTTGAATAGGTGACTCTGTCTCCCAGGTGGTCCAGGCACCAGTTGAAACAGCGCCCAGATTTGTGTGAGGTTTTGTGCAGAGACCCGCTGCACTCGCTAAAACAAATGTGCTGGAGACTTGTGGCACTTTTCCACCCTGGAATCTCCTGGTCTGTGGGCAGTAAAAATTCGTTTGGAAATGTGGTGATCACTCACCCTCTGCATTCTCTCCGCGAACTGCATTCCAGAGCTGTTCCTATTCGGCCATCTTGGATCCTTTCTTCCTTCCTTCCTTCCTTCCTTCCTTCCTTCCTTCCTTCCTGCCTGCCTGCCTGCCTGCCTGCCTGCCTGCCTGCCTGCCTGCCTGCCTGCCTGCCTTCCTGCCTGCCTTCCTGCCTGCCTGCCTTCCTGCCCTCCTGCCTTCCTGCCTTCCTTCTTTCACTTACTCTCTCTCATGCTCACTCTCTCTCTTTTTTTTCCTTTCTTTCTTTCTCTTTCTATCTTTCTTTTCTTTTTCTCTTTCTTTTTCTTTTTTCTTTCCAGAGTCTTTCTCTGTTACCCAGGCTGGAGTGCAGTGGCATGATGATGGCTTACTGCAGCCTCAACGTCTTGGGGCTCAAGCATCCCTCTCATTCAGCCTCTCAGGGAGCTGAGACCATAGGCTTGTGCCAGCATGTCTGGCTCATGTTTTAAAAATATGTATTATTTGTAGAGATGATGTCTCCCTGTGTTGTTCAGGCTTGTCTCTAAGTCCTGGGCTCGAGCAGTCCTCCTAACTCTACCTCCTAAAGTGCTAGGATCACATGCATGAGCTACTGCTCTTGGCTGGTGCTCTTTCTTATTATTAGTCTCTGATTATTCTGTTTGTAAGAAAAGATTATCATTGACCACCAGTGTAGAATTATGGTAAACTTCTTTTGTTTCATTTTTGAATTATGTCAGAGACTGTCATTTTACAGTGTATGATGAAGAGTTTGGTTTGATTATTGTTTCATGGGTATTTGCTTTTGCATTTGGTATTCCATGTAGAAATCACCTCAGCAGCTTTGTTCTGAATTTTTGCAAAAATGTAACCATGTTTGCCAGATTGGGTCAATATCCTACTTGGTGGTTTAGTTGTATATATAATTGAAAGTGACAATGTTGATAATGAATTTAAACTTGTAGAAGAATTAGGCCTTGGCAAGGTATCCATTGACAATGCAATATGAACTGATCATATTATAAGAAAATAACATATCTTGTGGAATTTACTAAATTCATAGTCACAACCAAGCAGCCAATATTGTGGAGATCTACCGAGACATATATGGTAGAATGCCACATCTGTATGCTCTCTCATTCTAGTTTTAAATGAATTATGAGAAATGTGGATTGGTCATTTTTAGGAGCCAGCTAGTTTTTTTCAAAATGTGAAGTGAATGTAATAGTATAATAAATAAACAAGAGAATGACAAAGAAATTCAATTAAGCAGGTAAATGGCATTATGAGCTGAGTTTAAAATAATGAGTATGATACATGTTTTAGATGAGGATTAGTCACGTTTGCTAGAGGTAAGAGGGGAGTGAGTACATATGCATAATAATTGCTTTAGTGGTAATCTATTTATTTGGTCATGTGATGTTAGGAATAATGTGCAGAGCTTAGGCACATTTGAAAAAATTGAAAAAGTCATCTGAAAGTAGTGTAAAATTTAGAAGAAATTATGAGAAAGAGTTGCTGCTGATATTGCCTGTTTTTCTAGTATAATTTAAAAGCAAAGTTATATAGTCATTTGAGTGGAAATGGTGTGATTTTTGAGGTTTTAGGCAAGTTTAAGCCATTTCTGGTTGGTTGTCTTCAAACATAGAGTATACAGTAAAGCATATAGATTTGATATAACAGATCGTTCTTAGGCATTTACATTCCTTCATGGCACATTAAAAGTGCAGTATCACACAGGCCTAAAGATGGGAACAAAAGACATTGGCGACTACAAAAGTAGGGGGAGGGATGAGGGGTGCCAGGGCCATAAAACTTCCTGTTGGGTACTATCTGGGTGACAGGTTCAATAGAAGCCCAAACCTCAGCATCATGTAATATACATTTGTAGCAAATCTGCTTATGTACCCCCTGAATCTAAAATAAAAATAATTTTTTAAAGGACGATAGCAAGAACATTATTTTGGTTAATGGAAGCAATTTTATGTGGTTGAAGTGACACTGGACCTGGAGAGGAAAACCTACATTTGAATCTTTGTTTTGCTTTTTACTAATCACATAATTTTGGTCAAGTCACTTAACGGTTGTAAACATCCACTAACTTTATTTATGAAATGGAAAACTAAAAATCCTGCCTATAGGGTGGTTGTGGGGATTAAAAGAGATAATATATTTAAAAACTCATTTTAAACAAAAGTACGTATATGTTTAAAACTTATTTCTGTCAAGTTAAAAAGAATAAAACCTATTACAGACTACTGAATGTGAAACCATGGCTTTGATACAGAGGAGTATATATTTCTGGAGCTTAGGCTGTGAAATTAATTTTGGATTCAACTATTTAGTGTAATTTTCTCAAAGGTAAGTCATATATTTTTTCAGAAAAAAAGTCTAGATAATGATTTCTTCACAGAACAGTATAAAATTCTTCAAAAATTCACTAATAGTAATTTATAGAAGAATTTGACAGTGAAAGTTATTTTCAGCATTTATATAATACTTACAGTTATATGCATTTTATGACTTATTCCTCGTTAGATGTCACCTGAATTATGCCCATATAATCCTGTCATGGAAAACATTTCCAGTATTATGCCTAGTAATGAGATGGATCTACAACTGGATTTTATTTTTACTTCTGTTTATATTGGTAAAATAAAAGGAGCTTCTAAAGGTTGTGTTACAGTAAGTATATGTTCTTTAATTTTCTTCTAGTTTTGGATCTTGGACAAGGCATTTTCATTTTTTTCTTAGCACAAATGAGAGTAGAATTAAGATTTATTGTATATGGGACACTTGGAATATGTTGAAAGTCATTATACTCAATTTGAAATGTATCTTTAATTCTCCCTTCCTAAAATCTTACCTAATCTGACTACTCTGATGAAAAGCATGTGTGGAAAAAAATCACATGTAGAATTGATAATCTTTGGGTTCTGAGAGTTAGTTGATGGTAAAGTAAAATTGTTTTCACGGTATAGTTTGGAGCATTAAGAAGAAATCTCATTTTGCTGGTTTAAATGGTTGTAAACTGACTTCTCCAAATTTCTAAATTAAGAATGTTCAAGAATCTAATCCTACTCTATTTTTCTAATTTAAAAAAAAATTATTCTTCTTCATCTACTGTGTATGAAAATTAGACTGGATTCTACTCATTTCTCTCTTTCTCTCTCTCTTTCTTTTTGCGGGGTGCAGGCGGTGGACAGAGTCTCACTCTTTTGCCCAGGCTGGAGTGCAGTGGGGTGATCTTAGCTCACTGCAACCTCTGCCTCCTGGGTTCAAGTGATTCTTGTGCTTCAGCCTCTCGAGTAGCCAGGACTACAAATGCGTGCCACCACACCTGGCTAACTTTTGTATTTTTTGGTAGAGATCGGGCTTCACCATGTTCGCCAAGCTGTTTTCAAACTTTTGGCCTCAAGTGATTCACCTGCCACAACCTCCCAAAGTGCTGGGATTACAGGCATGAGCCACCACGCCCAGCCAGTTCTCTGTATTTTCTTACCATTTATACCTTTTAAAATCCTAATATCCTTTAAAGCTTCTTTGATATACTGACTCTTCCAGGAAACTTCCCCTGATCCCTCCTTTTCAGACAGAATTAACTTTTTTCTTTGCTGTATACTTACAACACTTCATTTGTACTTCAAAGATTTATTCTGTGTTTTATAATTACTTATATTCTTGTCTAAACCTCTCCATTAGCCTTTAAGCTTCTTATGATAAAGAGCCACGGTTTTAGTTCCTTTTATACCTTCCGTAAATGTTTCAGCTCTAAGTAGGCACTTAAGTGTTTGTTGAAGTGATTGTGTCAGATTTAGTAACTTAGACATTTTTATATCAGTTTCATTAATATTTTGATATATTAGGGATAGGACAGCGATTATAAAAATGCTAAGATATGGTTTCTGCTTTCAGGGAACTTTTAATCTAATGGAAGAGACACATGTAAAGATTCACATTATGGTAAAATGTAAAACAGAAGTATGTACAAGAAGGGCGCATATGGCAATAGATACCTATCAGTGTCTGGAGGAATCAGGAAAGGCTTCACAGAGAAGAGAGCACATGAATAAGACATGAAGTACCAGTTGTTTACCTGGTAGCCATGCAGACAAAGACCTAATCCCAAATTCCGGGAACTGCAAACAATGGTAGTTTGTCATGTAGTCAACATTGCTTTGAAAGCTCAAGAATGATTTAATTTAAAATTAATACTTTTTTGCACTGGTTTTCACTGATTTTGGCAAGTCTAGTGTGATTTTACAATTCTTTTTCGTTAAGGAATTTTATTCATTTTTCAGGATTTTCTCTCCTATTTTACTTTATTTTAAATTCAGATTTACCCAGTTGTTTCTCTTGAGTTCTTTGTAATGGCAAAAAGTCAGTTAACCTGAATATATGCCAGTAATGATTAGCTGGGAGGAGAAAAATACAATATAAATATTCAACAATGGAATTTCTGTTAATTAATGTATCACTTATATTATTACACAGTCAGATGGGCATGTTATGCTCAAAACCAACATTAAGCAAAAAACCACAAACAAGTTAGTAAAGGAACAATGTTACAGACACATATATCTTGCTTAGAGACAGCTGCCACTCACTGTATAGTATATATCTTGCATATTCTTCATACATATATATATATATATATGTTAAAACAAAGGAATATTATATAATTTGTACAATTTCATAACTTACCATAGTTTCATTAATTTAATTCCTTCACTTATTTTAGGATATTTGGTTGTCTTTAAAAATTTTTAATTGTTGGTCATTTCAGTTGTCCCAATATTTTACTATTACAAATAGTAGGGGACTGCAAGTATTCAATAAGTGTTGTAAAGTGGTCCTAAAAATTAATTGTCAGAAGTCCTGGGCAGGGCAATCAGGCAAGAGAAGGAAATAAAGTACATTCATATTGGAAGAGAGGAAGTCAAACTATTCCTGTTTGCAGATGACATGATTCGATGTCTGGATTCTCTCTCTATATTTACATATATTATATATAATTTTTCTGGATATAGGATCTCAGTCCAAAAGCTCCTTCAGCTGATAAACAACTTCAGCAGAGTTTCAGGATACAAAATCAAAGTATAAAAATTACTAGAACTCCTATAGACCAACAGTAGCAAAGTCAAGAGCCAAATCAGAAATGCAATTCCATTCACAACTGCCACAAAATGAATAAAATACCTATGAATATAGCTAACCAGGGAGACGAAAGATCTCTACCATGAGAACTGCAAAACACTGTTCAGAGAAATCAGATGATACAAACAAATGCAAAAACATTCATGTTCATGGATAGGAAGAATCAATAGAATTAAAATGGCCATCCTGCCCAAAGTAGTTTATAGATTCAGTGCCATTCCTATGAAATTACTGATGATATTTTTCACAGAAATAGAAAAAACTATTTAAAAATTCATATGGAATCAGGTAAAAAAAAGGCCGATTGCCAAGGCAGTCCTAAGCAAAAGGAACAAAGCTGGAGGTATCATGTTACCTGACTTCAAACTGTACTGTCGGGCTATAGTAACCAAAACAGTATGATGCTGGTACAAAAACAGACACACAGGTCAATGGAACAGAATAGAGAGTCTGGAAATAAGGCTGCACGCCTATGACTATCTGATCTTTGACAAATCTGACAAAAACAAGCAATAGGGAAAGGACTCACTACTCAATAAATGGTTCTAGGATAACTGGCTAGCCATATGCAGAATACTGAAGCTGGACCCCTTCCTTAGACCATACACAAAAATCAACTCAAGATGGATTAGAGACGTAAGTGTAAGACCCAAAACTATAAAATCCCTTTAAGACAACCTAAGCAGTACCATTCTGAATATAGGCATGGGCAAAGATTTCATGACAAGGATGTCAAAATCACAACAAAAACAAAACCTGACAAATGGGATCTAGATAAACTAAGGAACTTCTGCACAGCAAAAGAAACTATCAACAGAGTAAACAACTTACAGAATGGGAGAAAATATTTGCCAACTAGGCATCTGATGAAGGTCTGATTCTAGCATCTACGAGGAACTTAAATTCACAGGAAAAAATAAGCCATTAGAAAGTGGACAAGGGACATGAGCAAACACTTTTCCAAAGAAGGCATACATGTGACCAACATACATATGAAAAAAGCTCAGTATTACTGATCATTAGAGAAATCCAAATCAAAACCACAATGAGATACCATCTCACACCAGTCAGAATGGCCATTATTAAAAAGTCAATAACAGATGCTGGCAAGGTTGTAGAGAAAAGGAAGGACTTACATATTGTTGATGGGAGTGTAAATTAGTTCAATCATTGTGGAAAGTAATGTGGTGATTCCTCAAAGAACCAAAAACAGAATTACCATTCAACCCAGCAATCCCATTACTGGTATTATACCTAGACAAATATAAGTCATTCTACCACAAAGACATATGCATGTGAATTGCAGTACTATTCATAATAGCAAACACATAGAATCAACCTAAATGCCCATCAGTGACAGATTGGATAAAGAAAATGTAGTGCATATATGCCATGTACTATGCAGCTGAAAAGGAACGAGATCATGTCTTTTGCGGAAATGTGATGGAGCTGGAGGCCATTATCCTCATCAAACTAACCTAGGAACAGATAACCAAATACCACATATTCCCAGTTATAAGAATCACTGAGAATAAATAAAAGAATTTAAAAAAGGAATTATTTTTCAGAATTCTTTTCTTTTTTGGTGGGTAAAGATATTAGAGAATTAAATTCATTTATTCTTCATATATTCAGTGACTACCTGCTGTATGTTAAACATTATTGTAGACACTAGAGATACTGTTCTCACTCATGATAGTTACAATTTAGCTGAACTAGAAAAATAATTATGGCTGGAAATTATTATATAAATCAGAGCCATGTTCCTATAGTTGGACACTTAAATTATTTTTTTTAGTATAGCAAATGCTGCAATAAATGTAAACATTGTTCTTCTTAAAAATCTTTGTTGATAGTGCCAGAAATTAAGTAATACTATATTCAGAGAACTGTACTAGCTATTGTAAGAAATTATAAAATATCTCTTATTATCAGCTTTATTCTTAATTTTAAACGAAGTTGGTATGATTTCAGAGTACTAGGTTTACCTTATTGCCATGAATTTTTTATTATTTTTTTATCCAGGAATTTTTTATTATTTTTTTATTAATTTTTTATCCAAGTCTGCTGGGAGGGAGCAGGGTTATAACTCTGGAGAGGTAACATGCTGGCCTAGTCATTATTCAGAGGTATAAATGAATATCAGATCCTTGCCAAGTAGAAAAGTTTGATTGCTCCTGACCACTTCATGGGGGAAAGTGAGATAATAATGTAGTAAGTAGAGGTGGGGGACATACAGATGTACTACTTTTATTTTGTAATTTGGAAGTCATGGCTGTACAGACTCTAAAAAGCAAATACCCTTCTGTTTATTTTTTAGAAGTAATGATTTACATTTGCCAGAATATATTTTATCAGATTAAAGACCCTGTGAAACATTGCCAGAAAGAGTTTGGAAAGGGACAAATATACATTAAATATGGTGGCAATTATGTGAACGTAATGATAATTACGTATTTGATTAAACTACATAACATTCTTGATCAAATGCTAGTGTCTATTGATAACAGCTCTCCTTGATTAAGGGTCTTACTATAAAGCTGGAAGAGGTTCAGTAACTTATCTAAGTTTACATACTTATTACTTGTGTAAGTGGTAGAGACAATAGAGGCAGGATTTTAACTCCAGGCTCAGCTTTTGGCTAATTATGATCTGTTGCCTCACATTTTGCTTTAGTGGCTGACTTACCTACCCTATGGAATATACGGCTTTGTATTTTTGAAAGTACAATATAAAATAATTTTTAAATTGAAAAATAGAGTCAAAATAAACCTGTGGTTTCACCGAACATTGTATGATACTTATATGGAGTTCACGTACCGAGAACACTTTGATTTTGTTATGTGCTCACAGACTATACCTGATTTGATCAATAAAATATATTAAACAAACAACAACAGAACTTAACCAGAGAATAAATAAATAGGTACAAATTCATTTGACATTAATAGAAAAGCAAATTTCAGAGCAGAAGTCTGTTTTAGATAGTACATGTAAGATTTACAGGTGCTCCACAACCCTATTATAAAAGCAACACTTAAAGAAGTCAGATATATACAAAAGGTACCTAGAGAAAATAAGTGTCCTGGGACAGAAGGACCAGAAAGAGCAAGAACCTCAGTCAGAACGGAATTCGTAAAATGAAACAAAGGAAGAGGAAAGCTAGGAATGAAGACAGTGGTGGTACCCATCTAAAAGTCATCCAGGGAAGGGAATGTTTGGGCTTAGGGACTTAATTTATGTTATTTTGACAGGTGTATCACTGTTGTGAAAGAAGTTGGATCTATAACCTTTGTAGCCGTTTCACATTATACACCTGATTTTTCTAGTTCTGCTTTTATGTGGTAAAAGCAAATTTTAAATTATAATTGGTAGTTTTTTGTACAGAAACAGAATGTTCACACCAGGTGGGAAACAAGCCTTCTGACAATTTTAATTTCTCATTACAAATAACATAATATGTTGACGGGTGCGGTGGCTCATACCTGTAATCCCAGCACTTTGGGAGGCTGAGGCAGGTGGATCATGAGGTCAAGAGTTCAAGACCAGCCTGGCCAATATAGTGTAACCCCATCTCTACTAAAAATACAAAAATTAGCTGGACGTGGTGACACGTGCCTGTAGTCCCAGCTACTTGGGAGGCTGAGGCAGAAGAATCACTCAAACCTGGGAGGCAGAGGTTGCAGTGAGCCGAGGTTGTGCCACTGCACTCCAGCCTGGTGACAGAGCGAGACTCCTTCTCCAAAAAATAATAATAATAATAATAATATGTTGGCATTTGGTTTGCTCAGCAGTTTCTTGTGAGTTTGGTTATTAGTGTGAGTTCATCACTAAGGGGATCATCGTCAGCTGCTGAGTCAGCAAAGCCAAAAATCAAACTCTGTTTTCTGGAATATTTATATTTGCCAGAGTTGCTGCTACTTAGAGGTCTTTTGGCAGTTTCTTCTGGGCTTTGTCTTAGTCTTTCAATTTTCAGAAAACATTTTTGAAAAAAATATATATATTAGTCTTACTGGTTTTTGTAAATGAGCATATTGAGAATTAAATTACTTACATGGGGTTCTTAAAATTTCCATAAAACTATATCTTCATAGTGAAATATTTTTATTGGTTTATTGACAAAAAGACTTGAGCACTTATAGTGTAGACTTTGAATATCTACTTGTGAGTTGAAAAACAAAAATTAATTTGAATGGTAACACATTTTGAGTGGTAACTCATTGCCTTTTAATTTTTTCTTCAGATCACAACAAAATATATTAAGATCCCATTTCAAGGTAAGTTATCATTCTCTTATGACCTTGCCTTTTTACTGTAGTTTTGAGTATAAATTTAAGTAAAACTAAGTTTAATAATGAATAACCTTAATATTATTTAGCAATTCCAAATGGAGTAAAAATGTTTTATAATAGACTTGTTCTGCAAATAGTATGTTATTGTTTTAATGGCTATAAATCAAACAACATTAAAAGATTCATGGTGATTTCTTGGGATTAACAAATACAGTTTTGATAGCAAGAATATTTTGGTATATATAAAAATGAATAACAATAGTAACTATAAGGAAAAAAGCATAAGGAAAATGTTTAATATTGCATACAAACATGTAAAATGCTTTTGCATAGAGTGTAAGAGAATTTTATACAATTGTGTGTCTGAGTAAGGGAGAGTAGACTGGAAAATGTACCTGCAGCTTACGGAGACTTGCACCATTTTCTCATTCTCTTCCCAACTGAAAACCTTTCCGAATAAATTATGACCCTAAAAAAACCGATAAACAATAGAGATTAATCTTTTTATATAAAGAATTATAAAAAGAACAAGGAAGAAAAACACACAGATGGCACAGATAGGTATTAGAGAAGAAGAGGCTTCTGTTCCAAGATTGGAGATGCTATCAAAGTAGCTTTTTAGTTGGATTAGTTGGATTTAGTTGGATTCCGCAAATATTTTATGCACAGAATCCAAAATTATGTTATGATAATTGTTCTAATAATTTGAATACTTACTATATCTCAGTTAAGTAGTAAGAATATAAAAGGCACAGAATAAGTGTACCGATAGTCCTAAATAGGAAATATTAATAAATTATTAAGGCATAATATAATATTTGTTCTTTAGAAGAAACAAAAAAAATGGTGATGACCATTTTGAAAATGATGACCATTTTCAAAGGGGATGACAATTTCAGAAAAGATAGCACTATAATTTATGGTTAAAGACCTGGGTAACAAAGAGAGCTACCTCTCAAATTCTTGTGATACAAACATCAAAAATGATATTTTAGATTTTCATAGTTAATATTTATAATATTGCTTTCTTATTTTATAATTTTTCTATCAATTTTTAAAAGACAAATTTCATCAATTTTTAAAAGACATACAATTTTTCAAAGACAAATTTCATTAGAAATTGTGGAAGAATACTCTCTTCAGTGGCAATAGATTTTTAATTTTGTAATGGAAGAAGAAAATACTAGTTTTCTTCCTCAAATTATGTCCAAGTTCCCATATGCAAAATCTTTTTAAAACAAGGCGTGCCTATAAAGGCTTTTGTAGGTGGCAACCTGAGGGTCTAAATGTTTCCTCTTTTTCTATGCAGCTGGGGAAAAATTGATTTATCCATATTTATGTTAGGTATTATGTTTGGTTATTAGTAACAGTGGCATAAAGAAAATATTTTATTTTTCCTTCACATAGAAGAAATCTAGAGGTAATCTGAATTGATATGATGTTTGCTTGGTCATCAGGGACACATGACCCTGACACATGAGTTGCATTTTTCTATTCTGTCATTCCCGACACATGACTTGCATCCTTAAGTTTGTCTCATGGCCATTATTGTAGCTCATACTCCATCACCATGTTGATATCATAGACAGAAAGCAGTAGGAAGGGGAAAACCATAGACAGAGCACATGCTACCAATCTCTTGCCCTTTTGAGGAGGCTTCTTGGATGTCCATGCTACCTAACCTTTTCTGGTTATATTTTATTAGCTAACTAGTCATGACTACACAGCCATTTCTAAAGGAAGCTAGGAAATAGAGTTTTCAAAACTGTGTATCTTGCTTCCCTCAGTAAAATTAGAGTTCTGTTACTAAGGAAGAAGAAGAAATGGAAAAGTGGGTAGGCATTTCCCACTTTTAGTATCTGCTATACACCTGTAACAGAATAAACCATATATTGGGGGCAAACTTGGTAATGAGGTGTAAATTTTTCATGATGGTGTTAAGTTCCTTTTTTAAAAGGATGATATATTAAAGCTGTCTACCTAAAGAAAATTTAGCTTTCATTCCAAACACCTAGAACAATTAGATTAGTAACAGTTGTGTAGATTTTACAGCAGTGTATCAAATGCACTTCTAGGACTGTGAGATTCATGAGAAATAGATGCTGAGCAGTATTCTGAGGGCTTTCATTCTGGTTTTAATTTAAGCAGTTAGTCTTTGCTGCCAGTTTTACTGACAGTTTTCAGAATGGAAGAGTTATGGTTTGAATAGAATGACTGGCTTGGGAACCTTAAGATGACTGGTAGATTACCTGAGTACTCATCATGGAAAGGTTTTCATACTTTAATGTTCATATGAATCACGGGGTGGAGTGGGCTGTTAAACTGAGATCTACTGATTGAATAGATGTAAGGTGGGGCCTGATACTCTGCGTTTCTAAGAGTCTTCCAGATGATACTGATGCTAATGTTACAAGCTCAGCTTAGGCTACACTTTGAGTAGCAAAGTTCCAGGAAATAATGCTGGGAGGAATACTAAGAGGTTTGTTTCAAATAGGTGCCTGTTTTGGGTTTATGCTTGACTGATATTTGTATTCCTGGTTCAGTTGCTTGCTGTCTTGAAGTGGGACTAGGTGACCTTCAGGACTTTTTGAACCAGTGTTTTTATGTTTCTTTAAATTAAAGAGTAAAAGTCCTCAGAGGAGATTCCTTTAGCTCCCTAAAAGGGAGAAAGACTAATAATGTAGAATGATTATCTAGAGGTTTTGAGAAATAAAACTTGGAAGAATTTTAAAAGAAATATAACCTTAGACCATTCAGAACCTCATAATATTCTTGAGACTTTTTTGGCAGTGGCTTGTGTGTATAGTGGAGTACAAATACTTTAGGAGAAGATGGGCAGAAATTGACCTATGATAGCACTTGGAGTCTTGGTTTATAGTATTGACCAAGATAGAAAAGAGGGAAATATATAATTTTCTGAGTTATACTATGCTTAGTTTTCTGCATTGATAGACTTTTTTTCCCCCTTTTTGCTAATGATATCAGAATTCCTGGAGAGAAGTCTCTCCGGACAGAGTTTTTATATTATGAATATTTAATCTCAAACTTCCCTTCTCTGGATATAACTGAAATCATATAGTGAGAGAGATTAAATCTCTATTTAATTATCATTTAATAATTATTTAGCCTTTCCTGATTGTCATGTGATTTGTTTTTACTCTAATAATACTGCTTCAGGCATTTTAGCTAAGGTTAGCAAAATGCATTGGAAATGTGTTTTTGAAAAAACTTCTATATAATTCTTTTTTTTAAGTAGTGTATTAAGAAGTGTCATATAATGTTTAAGTGGTGTATTCTTAAATGGATGAAGTTTTTAAACTGTTGCCTTTTATTTGTTTCAGTGTCCTTGAATGAGATTTCATTGCTAGTGGATACCACACATTTAAAGCGGTTTGGGTTATGGAAAAGTAAGGATGATGATCATAGTAAAAGGAGCCATGCTATTCTTTTTTTCTGGGTCTCTTCGGATTATCTTCAAGAGATTCAGACCCAACTAGAACACTCTGCATTAAGCCAGCAATGTGAGTGTAATGATTTCTAAATTTCAGGATAACTTTAAACATCCTATAAATGGTTTTTCTTCAAAATAAGTTAATAGAATGTTATTTCAGTGAATTGAAATTAATTTAATTTAGTTAAAATAATTTTACTCCTTAATTTTAGGATAGATTATTTAATTCACATAATTTCTCCTTCTAGTTGTATTCAACCAGTAGAAATTCTCATCTAAAATAAAAAAGAATAACTGAAAAAACTTAAGTGTTGTTCACCTTGAAAATAATAAATTCTTTAAAAAAAAAAAAGAATGCCTTTACTTTTAGTCATTTGTCATGTTTGACTACCTTCCCTTCTTTCTTTCTTTTCGTTTGAGACAGTCTTAATCTCTTGCCTGGGCTACAGTGCAGTGGCGTTTTCATAGCTCACTACAACCTCAAACCCCTGGGCTTATGTGATGTTCCTGCCTCAGCCTCCCAAGTAGCTGGGACTGCAGGGGCACAGCACCATGCCTGGCAATTTCTGTTCTCTTTTTCTTTTTCTTATTTTAAATTTTATTATTATCCTTTAAGTTCTAGGGTACATGTGCAGAATGTGCAGATTTGTTACATAGTTATACACATGCCATGGTGGTTTGCTGCATCCATCAACCTGTCATCTACATTAGGTATTTCTCCTAATGGTATCCCTTCCCTATACCCCCCAGCCCCCAACAGGCCCCGATGTGTAATGTTCCCTTCCCTGTGTCCACGTGTTCTCGTTGTTCAACTCCCACTTATGAGTGAGAACACACAGTGTTTGATTTTCTGTTTTTGTGTCAGTTTGCTGAGAATGATGGTTTCCAGCTTCATCCATGTTCCTGCAAGGGTCATGAACTCATCCTTTTTTAATGGCTGCATAATATTCCATAGTGTATATGTGCCACATTTTCTTTATCCAGTCTGTCATAGATGGGCATTTGGGTTGGTTCCAAGTCTTTGCTATTAAGAACAGTGCTACAATAAACAAATGTGTGCATGTGTCTTTATAGTAGAATGATTTATAATACTTTGGGTATATACCCAGTAATGGGATTGCTGGATCAAATGATATTTCTGGTTCTAGGTACTTGAGGAATTGCCACACTGTCTTCCACAATGGTTGAACTAATTTACATTCCCACCAACAGTGTAAAAGTGTTCTTATTTCTCCATAGCCTCTCCAGCATCTGTTGTTTCCTACTTTGTAATGATCGCCATTCTATGAGATGGTATCTCATAGAATGTGCTTTAGATTTGCATTTCTCTAATGACCACTGATGATGAGTGTTTTTCATAGGTTTGTTGGCTCCATAAATGTCTTCTTTTGAGAATTGTCTGTTCATATCCTTTGCCCACTTTTTGATGGAGTTGTTTTTTCTTGTAAATTTGTTTAAATTCTTTGTAGATTCTGGATATTAGCCCTTCGTCAGATGGATAGATTGCAAACATTTTCTCCCATTCTGTAGGTTGCCTGTTCACTCTAATGATCGTTTCATTTGCTGTGCAGAAGCTCTTTAGTTTAATTAGGTCCCATTTCTCAATTTTGGCTTTTGTTGCCATTGCTTTTGGTGTTTTAGTCATGAAGTCTTTGCCCTTGCCTATGTGCTGAATGGTATTGCCTAGGTTTTCTTCGGGGGGTTTTATGGTTTTAGGTCTTACATTTAAGTCTTTAATCCATCTTGAGTTAATTTTTGTATAATGTGTAAGGAAGGGAGCCAGTTTCAGCTTTCTGCATATGTCCAGCCAGTCTTCCCAACACCATTTATTGAATAGGGAATCCTTTCCCCATTGCTTATTTTTGTCAGGTTTGTCAAAGATCAGATGGTTGTAGATTTGTGGTGTTATTTCTGAGGCCTCTGTTCTGTTCCATTGGTCTATATCTCTGTCTTTATCTCTGTTTCGGTACAAGTACCATGCTGTTTTGGTTACTGTAGCCTTGTAGTATAGTTTGAAGTCAGGTAGCATGATGCCTCCTGCTTTGTTCTTTTTGCTTAGGATTGTCTTGGCTATGCAGGCTCTTTTTTTGTTCCATATGAAATTTAAAGTAGTTTTTTCCCAATTTTGTGAAGAAAGTAAATGGTAGCTTGATGGGGATAGTATTGAATCTGTAAATTACTTTGGGCAGTATGGTCCCGTCCCTTCCTGTCCCTTCCCGTTCTGACCCTTCCTGTCCCTTCCCATTCCGGCCCTTCCCATCCCAGCCCTTCCTGTCCCATCCATTCCCATCCTTGCCCTTCCTGACCCATCCTGTCCCTTCCCATCCTGTCCCTTCTTTGTAGAGATGGGCTCTCAATATGTTCCTCAGGCTGGTCTCAAACTCCTGGTTTTGAGCTATCCTCCTGCCTTGGCCTTCCAAAGTTTTAGTATTGTAGACGTGAGCCACTGTGCCTAGCCAGCTACCTTTCTTAAGAGTTTCTTGCCTCTGATAGTTTCTTGCTATAATTAACTGTGACAGAATTAGCAGCAAAGTTAAATAAAATGTAGAAGTCTTTGCCTTCAGTCTTTTCTTTAGTTTCTAAAAAGTGAAGTTCAGTTTACTTATATATCATTCCTTTAAGATTGGGTTGAATACTTTTCCATATTCACCTATAATACTTATCTACATAATATACATCTGGAGATGTTTTTCAACTTTGTTTAGTCTCCAACTCCTAAAGGAGTCAGGTTTAGAACTGTATCAATCAAATTAGTAAGGTTCTTTCTTACCTGTGTGATCTATCCTTTTCCTACTCTCCTGCACAGTAAAGATGTTAAGTAGTGAACTAAATTTTATAACTTTAAAATTTGTTACTTTCCTGTCCTAATTATTCTAGGAGGAAAATTCATGATTAAATAGCAGAGAAGGTGAGGAAAGTAGAAATAGCCATTTATAAGCATTACGTGGGGAGAGAATGTCTTTTGAGATCACCATTGAAATGACTGAGGAGAAAATGCAGAAGGTGTTTAATTGGAATACTTTCCTAGTTGATAGAATTGATTCATAAAGGAGGCTAGAGAAAAATAATTATCACTTAATTATTCATTCACTTATACATTCATTAACAAATGTTTTCTATGACTTACTAAATGCCAGTCACTGGAGATACAGCATCAGTACTATTGTGACATTTTAGTGCAGTAGAACAGGAGTCCACCAATTGTGAGTTTTGGTTCTGGATTACTAATGGCCTATTTTTGGGATACTAATTTGTCTTGATTAATACCGAAAATGCAAAATTCTTTGGACTATATTCCAACCTTACTACTATTAATAATTAAATTATTGTTATTATAATCCTCTTTAAAAATAATATTATTGATAAAAATTATTTTTTCCTTTTGTAGCAAAATCTAGTGAATTCATTTTCCTTGAACTACACAATCCTGTTTCACAAAGAGAAGAATTGAAGTTGAAAGATATTATGATGGAAATAAGTACCATCAGTGGAGAATTAGAGCTCTCTTATCCATTGTCTTGGATTCAGGCATTTCCTTTGTTTCAGAACCTCTCTTCAAAAGAAAGTTCTTTTATTCATTATTACTGTACTTCAACTTGTTCTTTCCCTGTTGGTGTTGCTGTTGCTGAAGAAATGAAGCTGAATCCAGTATCTCAGGTGAGCATATCATTAGTATAATTGGCAGAGAAGGGGGAGATTCAGAAAACTTTATTCATTGATATTAGGCTGCTTTCCAATGGTACATTTTGTGGAAAGGGCACAGGAACCAACCCAAAAGAATTCCCAGTGCCAAAGCTTAAACAATTTGTTAAACAAAATCACTAATGACACCATGGGATTATAACCAAATAAAAAACTATGAGTCTATATTGATATAAATAGATAACTGAGTTAGTAAATGAATGAATAAATAATATGTGATGGGTAAGGGACAATTAATTCTTAGAAAAAAATCCAATTAATAAATGAAAAGGAATAAGGGAAACACAAAACCATCAGTAGAACACTATATTTATGATGATTGCAGTCAAACTCTACTGACAGATGCTAAATTAATGAGTGAAAATTTAAGTAGAAACAAAATATACACATAATCTCAGAGTCTGTAGCCTAAAATATGTACTAATTACAAAAAGTAGTAACTTTCGCAGTGGAGAAACCTTGTAGATATCACTTTAACCAAGTTATCAAAATGAACATCACCAGTAGTAAGACCTACTGATGTAACACATCCCCTCATATCATGCACTGAGAAGGTACCACATGACTTCTGTGGTATTTTTTCCAATAATATGTAATGTCAATATAATTATGAGAAAAATGAGACAAATCCAGTTACAAAATAATTGACCAGTACTCTTTAGAAGTATCAAGGGCATGAAAAAGAAGGAAAGACTAAGGAATTGTAGGATCCTGTAACAGAAAAAGGTTATTAATGGAAAAACTAGTGAAGTCAGAATAAAGTCTGTAGCTTAGTTAATAGTATTATACCAATGTTGATTTTTTAGTTTTGGTCATTGTATTATGGTTGTATATGATAGATTAGGGGAATTTGGGCAAGGTTGATTTTTTGCAACTCTTCTGTAAGTCTAAAATTATCTTAAAAACAATAGTAAGTTTAAAATGCTATGTTTATTTTTATAGGAGGTTGATAATATACATGTAGCTTGTATATCTCTGCCAATAGTTCTAAAAAGAAAAGAAT
>CAUYQU010021318.1:57500-108279 GCA_963574635.1 Cheracebus regulus
ACTTCTTCTCGTTGCTGTCTACCCTACAGGTGTAGCAGTTTCCTTCTATGCTAATCTTTGGCTGTCTCACTGTCCCCTTTTTGGGCTTTGCGTTTTTTTTGTAATGCTGTAGCCAATTTCCTGCATTACATTCTGTTATATACGATTGTTTTTTTTTTTTTCCTGATTGGACCCTCAGTGACAGAGTATTTAATTAAGCCGATGCAACATTATATGAAATACCATATTTGCACACTTTAGCTGATTTTTGCCCAAGTATGTTTTTGGTTAATACTAAAACTGTGGAGCAGTGTGTAGGGATAGGCAAAAAGAAGATATTTCTTAGATAGTAGAAACTTGGATAGTTATTGCAGCATGAGGCATTTCACCCATTTCCCCATGCTTAACAATTTGTATGATAATCTATTTGAGTAGACTCATGATAAAATTGAGTTATTATTTTAAAAGTTAGTGTAAACATTTGTGTATGCTTTACAATTTACAATATACATTTATTGACATTATTTCAGTTTTTCCTATCATGACAGTGCCTTTCAATAGGGCATATAAACTATATCCACATTTTTCAGATAAGGAAACAGTCTAATAAAGATTTATAAATTTTACTTAAGATGAACAGCTAGTGAATGGCAGAACTGGTTGATACTTAAATCTTTACCTTCTAACTTCTAGTCCAAAGTTTTTATTGTACTAGTCTGCTTTAAAAAAATGGCTATGAGAGTTTGTTTCATCTCATTAAAATAATAGGAATAATAAACAAGTTAGAAGAGGATTAATGGATAAGCTGCTTGAATTGGATATATTGTTGGAGAAAGAAGGTAGGAATAGGGAGACTAACTAATATTTATTGAGTTCCTGCCAGGAACTAAGACAGTGAACATAAAGTTATTTGATTCTATAGTATTCTTGTCATTGTCTTTATTAATTGAAGCTTAGAGAAGTTATGTAAGTTTTCCAAAGTTGAATATAGCTTTCCAATTTCAAGGTTCACCTCTTCCGGTTGTTCATAGTGTTATGACTATATAATTTATGGTCTAAATTGGGATACTTGTGAGAATAACAGGAGGCTCTGTTAGTGGGTACACTAGGCAACGAGTGTGTGTATATTAGGGCTTTCCTAGACAAACTGGGATGTATGGTCAGCTCTATTTTAAGTGGTTTTGTAGGTTTGGAATTTGTCTGATGGACAAACCTGCCAGGATCAATTAAAGAGAAAACTGCAATTTGAAAATATTTCTGATAATCAGGGCTAGTGGAGAGAGATATATGGAAGGGGAAGGTTTATTAAATATATTAGGTAACATTTCTGATGCCCTCCTGTTCTGTTTTATGTATACAGAATTTAATGGTTTGTACCATGCACTTAATCTCATGTTTTATTTTAAGATTATTCAATGTAGAGATTGTGAATTTTGTATACCCACCTTCAAACTAAGGAAATGAAAGTAGATTCTGCTGTATTACTAAGTTTTTTTTTTTTAAAGATATGTACCTTATTGTTATATACATAATAAAAACCAAGTTACATGAGTGGCATCCTCTAGGGTAAGATGAATAAGATACTAGATACTACACACACACACACACACACACACACACACACACACCCTACACACACACACACACACACACACACACATGAAATGTGTGAATACTAATGCTTGATCTGTTAAGTATTCACACAATTTAATATATCAGACTAAGCACAAAGAATCCCTACAAATCAGTTTTTAAAAGTCATCAGAGCAGCAAGAGATATGAATTCCTATGACCAATAAATCCACAACAAAAGACTCAAACTATTAGTGTTAGGAAGCTGCAGACTCCTTACTGTGCTTTATGAGATCCTGCAAGATCTGGCGTCTTTCCCTCTCCTTAAACTTATCTCATAACATTGTTTCCTCTCGTTTCCATTCTTAAGTTAAGCCTACCTCTTTTCCATTTTCAAATATGCTAAACTCTTTCCTATTTTCTGCCTGAAACAACATATCCTGGCATTTAAAAAATGTGCTTCACAGCACGATCTCTAATCATTTTGTTTGTTTGTTTGCTTCTTCATTTTCTGTTTCTCATTTGAAGCTACATGAAGTTAGGGACTTTGTCTTGTTTTCCACTCTATCCCCAGTGCCTTGCCCAGTGCTTGGAACATACTAAGAACTCAAAATACAAGATGATAATAGTGCCTATTATTGATTACTGAAAGAACTGTTAAACATTTAGTTGAGGATTTTCTACACAGGAACTAAGAATAAGAGATTATGTTCGGCCCTCATATTTTCTCCTACCTTCCTTGCCTCATTCTATGTCTAATGTATCCTCAATCAAATAAGGTTGGCATAATCAGGAAATCTGCCAAATACCAACATAAACATAAAACCAGGTGTCTGTCCTTAAGATTTTCAAATAGAAAACAAATTAACAGATTACGTACTAGTTGAAAGTAATTGTTTATACTCATTGTAATGGCTGGGTCCTTCTGAAATGAGAAAATTCAGTAAACTTGTGACTTTGATTTTTTTATGTGGTTAGTCTTCCACATACTGTCTAATTGCTGTCACATCTTTTAGCTCATTCTCGATCCTATGTTACTCCTGATGTTTACCCATATGGTTTTGATTAGGTATTATTTAGATGAACAAGATGGGGCAACAATTTCAGTTTCCTATATTACTTGATAAAAATCATATAAGAAATTAATGGTTTGCTTTTTTTTCTGCAATAAGAGTTTCATCCAAGGGACTGAGCCAGAAGTCACGTACCACCTTTATCCCCCTGTTAAGTGTCATTTTATTCCTTCCTAAAACCTTTTTCTTTTGACAGCCAAACTTGATTATATATCTTTCTTCCTTAACTCCCCTGATTAGGTAAAGAAAAGAAAGTAGTATTTGTATGTGTGCAAGCCAACCCTTTTCAAGGTGGCTGTCTTAGATGCTTTAACAAAGGGATCCCCAACCCCTGGGCTGCAGACTGGTACCAGTCCCTGGCCTGTTAGGAACTGGGCGACACACAGGAGGTGAACAGCAGGTGAGCGAGCATTACCGCCTGAGCTCTGCCTCCTGTCAGATCAGTGGCAGTATTAGATTCTCACAGGAGCACGAACCCTATTGTGAGCAGTGCTTGCAAGGGATCTAGGTTGTGCGCTCCTTCTGAGAATCTAACTAATGCCTGATGATCTGAGGTGGAACAGGTACATCCTGAAACCATCTCCCCTAGCCCTGTCCCTGGAACAATTGTCTTCTACAAAGTTGGTCCCTGGTGCCAAAAGGTTGGGTACTGCTGCTTTACCATAATTCCTTTGTACCTCTTATGACACATTTTAGTTATTTGTTATAGTTTTTTCTGCCTTTATTAGATTATGAATACTTCTAGAGCAGTGTAGGTGAGTTTTATTATTTGTTTTTAAGAACCTAATAAATATTTGTTGAACCTAAGAAATATTTGTTGAAGAAAGGAAAGATGAATGAGTGGTGGGTACTTTTAATGTCATCCTGTAGTTTCGTTTCCTTGTGTATGAAAGGAAAGGAGATGAATTTTATTTTTAAAAATCTAAGACTAAAAGCCTCATTTTTTCCTCCTCCATTAAGATTTTTAATTAAATTAAATTAACTGATTATTTTTAAGAGATAGGGTCTTGCTTTGTTACACAGGCTAGAGTGCACTGGTGTGATCACAGCCTCAAACTCCTGAGATTAAGCAAGACTCCTGAGTAGCTGGGACTGACTATTGGTGTCTGTCACCACCCTGGCTAATATTCTTTATATTTTTAGTGACAGGAGTCTCACTATGTTGCCCAGGCTAGCTTTCAACTCCTTATCTCAAGCAATCTTCCCACCTTAGCATCCAAAGTAGCTGGAATCACAGGCATGAGCTACCACACTCAGCCCATTGAGTTTTAAAACCTCCCTAATCACAGATATAACAGTTGGAGAATTCTGTTCAGGTTTAATGACAGTGTTTTATATCATGCCCAGATGGAGCTAAGCAAAATAAATAGATTTAACTGTGTTTGTACTAAGTTGCTGAACCACTTTTGGAATCTAAAAAGCATTTAATAAATTCCTGCCTTTTTTCTGTCCATTTCATTATTGGTTATAGTTATTAAATTTAAGAATAACCAGAAGATACTATAGGGGATATATTTATAATGTATTAAATATTATATATCTTAAAGAAGATGGTTATGCTAAATCTATTTCAGTATATAAAAATGCCTCTTGAAATCCTTATCTTAAAAAAATTTGATATATCAAATCTATGTTTCATATTCTCAGAATGGCACAAAGAAGACATAAAAGAGTAAGAACCTGGACTCGTCACATAAACATTTTTAATAAAGATTACATTTTTGTACCTGTAAATGAGTCGTAAGTATTTCAGATTATTTAAAAACATATTGGAACCTTGATCAATACCACACAAAAATATGTCTAAGATATATAAAGTAAAAAAAAAAAAATGTTGGAAAGAATTCAGAAAAAATATTTTGTGGTGTTTTTAGATTCATAATAAGTAAAAATTATGGGCACATACGTTTCAGGTATTATTTTAATTTTTTAAAATAAAAGTAGCTAAGACAATGAATTCCATATCTTGGATTTTGGTTTGACAATGGTTATGTTGTAAAAGTAGTGAAAAAAAATTACAAATGACCACAGGGCTATAATGACTGAGACACTGAATTTTTTTGTTTGGATTTAAGAAAAAAATTTATAAATAAAAAATAAAAATATTTTTGGGTGAATCTTCAAATACTTAAGAAAACAAACTCTTCAAGCACCAACACGAAAAAGGTAATGCTATGAGTCTATTTATTAAGGCAAATCCTTAATAGGGAACACTTGTATGAAAGTAAGTAAGTTTGAATTACTCAGATGTTACCCTAAATAGTGTTACTTATGCCTTCGTAACTCTGGATATTTAATTAATTTTGGTATGTACTGTCTATATTATAATGAGATATTACAATGGATGTCTTCAAAATTAATATGAAATGTTATGCCCACTTTCTCAAAATGTATCTGTAGAAGATATTCTACATTGTTTAGACTTTGCATGGTATTAAGACAGCAGTTCTTTTTCAACAGGTCTCACTGGTATCTCGCAGTCATTTGTTTTCCGTGGTTAGAAGAAGTTGTGTATGAAGATTTTCCACAAACCGTATCCCAGCAGTCCCAGGCTCAGCAGTCCCAACATGACAACAAAACAATAGGTGACATCCTTAACATAGATTGTATTTTTAATGATGATGACAGTAATATAATGGTTACAGGGAACAAAATGAAGTTAAAGGTAGTATAGTTATTTATTATCATTGAACCTACCTAGCTGGAAGCATAAAAAAAATCTGAAATATTTGTGATAGTCTCTATATAGACAAAATGTACTTCTGAAGTTGTACTGTTGTATCAAGTTTTATTATAGCACTTAAAATACTAATTATTTTATTATGAAATATTTCAAACATACAAAAAAGTATAATTAATATGATCAACATCAGTACCCATTTCATATGGATTAATAAATTAAAACTTTTCCAATATAATAATCTCCTCTGTGAGCACTCCCATTTCTCTTTCTTTAATCCAAAAATAACCACTACCCTAAATTTTGTGTTTATTTTCATGTATTATTATTGTTTCCATTGGCATTTTTTGCTTGTTTTAACTTAAAAAAAATTGACAGGTAAAATTGCATGTATTTACTATGTACAACATCCTTTTTTTTTTTTTTTTTTAAAAAAAGAGACAGAGTCTTGGTATAGTGCAGTGGCTCGGTCATAGCTAACTGTAACCTCGAACTCCTGGGCTCAAGTGATCCTCCTGATTAGTTAGGACTACAAGGGTGTACCACCATACCTGGCTCATTTTTAATTTTTTTTTGTAAAGACAGGATCTTACTAAGTTGCTCAGATGGGTCTGGAACTCCTGGCCTCAAGCAGTCCTTCCACCTCAGGCTCTCAAATTATTGGGATTACAGGCGTGAGCCACCACACCTGGCTACGGCATGATGTTTTGAAATATATATAGATTATGAAATGACAAAATCTAGCTAATTAATAATATTATAACATTTAAAAAAATACACTAGCTTTGCTAACATGACTAAGAATTCATGCCATAGATCTCCAGGCATAGCTTGAAATTCCCCCTTTTTACTTAAACTAATTTCTTGTAGACTCTTAATTCTGCTAGGTAATATAGGATCTTTTGTAATTCTTCCGTGAGTTTTCCTAGAAGCCAAAATCTAAAGTAAATAAGCCTACTTTCTTTGAGAAGAAAAATGACAAAATTAAATGTTTTCTAGCTGTAGCCTAAACAGTAAGCCAGATGAAAAATAGCCATTACCATTAATACTGGCCAAAACCTACGTGGAGAAAAAGATAAACTGATGAAGCAACTGACTATGTTTAATTATCTTGAAACCTCTTAAGCCTCAAATATGTACTTCCACAAAACTCTACGGTCATAGTTAGAAGCACCATTATTAGGCAAATTACCTTCTGCATTAAACAGCAGACATTTTGATTAATGAGCTGTCTTTGAAGATTGTCTTTTTATAGGGAATTTGCCTAGCTAACTAGTATTTCAGATCATGGCTCTGGGGTTTACCGGTTATTTGATAACAGCCAATCATTGTCAGTTTTAACTATCTGTTGATTGAATTTTATTTATAACATTTGTCATGAAAAAAAATTAAATAGATCTCAAGTATTTTTACTGTGCATCCAGTAACTGCATAAAAATTATAATTTTAAGCTTATCTAAGTTACCAGTATAAAAACATACAATAAACACTTATAATTGCTTAATTATTTCTAACTAGATAATGATCTACATCCTACTTCAACACTGTCTTTGAGTGCAGAGGATTCCCAAGTAAGTGTGTTCTTTACAGATGGGAAGGACGGAAAACTCATGAATGTAATAATGTTATCTATAAAATAGAGCATAGCTAGGTGGACTATGCTGGCCCATCATTAGATTGTTTGGTTTATGATTCTTTGACAGTTTTCATTGGGCTGGGGAAGAGAACAAGATAAGTTATTATTCTTTTATCTGTTTAGCTTGCTCTGAGTTTATTTAGTAGTTTATCTGATGTTCATCTTCATTAACTACTTTTCTAATTTCTAAGGATCAGATTTACTTTTATTCTTTATTTTGTCAGTAACTTGTTGAAATTAGGTAATTAATAATCTTAAGCATATTGTAGGTTCTGCTTGCTTTCTTTTTGTGTGTGTGTGTGATGGAGTCTTGCTGTCGCCCAGGCTGGAGTGCAGTGGTGCAATCTGAGCTCACTGCAACCTCCCCATCCCTAGGGTCAAGTGATTCTCCTGCCTCAGCCTCTCGAGTACCTGGGATTACAGGTGCCCACCACCATACCTGGCTAAGTTTTGTATTTTTTTTTTTTTAGTAGAGGTGGGGTTTCGCTATATTGGCCAGACTTGTCTCGAACTCCTGACCTCAGGTGATCTACCTGGCTTGGCCTCCCAAAATGCTGGGATTAGAGGTGTAAGCCACCATGCCTGGCCAGAAAGTTTTGGTAAAAATCATTCAAAGTGGACTCAGAGTGAATCCATATAACTCCTTAGTTCATTCACTCTTCTTTATTTGGAGCTCCAAACTGATCTGCATAGTCTAGGTTCAGTGTTCTAATTGATTAAGATTGCCATTTAATGATCTTTTCTTTTTTTGTATGTACAAATAGCAGCAGAGTCCCTGACACAGTCCTGTGTATTTACTGTCACTGGTATTAAGTGTCACTTCTTACAAAGGAAGGTTTCCTTTCTTGTTGTACAGTGGCAAAATAGGGCCATTCCTTCTTGCCTCTGGAACCAGATTTCTCAAATTGAGTTTCTTGGACTATTCATTCTAAGATGCAGTTCATGATGAGCAAGATTCTAAGGCCAATTAAGTTGGGCAAACTTTGTGTACTCCTTCTTTCTTAGAGAGCCATTGTGTATATTAAAATAATAAAGGCACTGAGAAGGTCTGCATTAAATAAATCTGTTTTAAGTTTGATCTGTGATTTCTCAAACTTATGAAGAAAACAAACAACATGAACAAAACAAAATTCCCCATCCCTTTTCCCTTAAGATAGATTAATGTTCTGCATCTTGTGCTTCAAAAAGAAGAAGTGTATCTCTACTGACATCATGAATTGAATTAGACAATGTATGTAAAGACACATTAAATTAACTTGTTTATCTTTACTTAAGATAACTTGGAATGGAAGTAATTAAAGTTCCAGATTGGTTTTTAGGACAAGTTAAAACTCCTTAACTACTTGAGACCACATGTAAAAGTATATAACCCACCATTTTACCTGTATAATAAAATAAATCAATAAATTCATGGAAAATGAAGTTAGTTCACTTTAGATGATGAAGATAACTATTATTAGAAATTTTACTTTCAAAGTTTGAAACACTTTAAAGGAGTAACTGAATAGCAAGTTATTCAAAATAGCTTTAATTGCAGTCATAAAAATTTATGTTATTTCAGAGTACCGAGTCGAATATGTCAGTACCAAAGAAAATGTGTAAAAGGTAGGTACATGCTATAATAATAATACAGGTTTTTCAGGTATTTAGATATACTTTGTACACAAGTATATAAATCTGGATTTTGTCCTTTGCTTTTCATAGGCCATGTATTCTTATACTAGACTCCTTGAAAGCTGCTTCTATACAAAACACAGTTCAGAATTTACGAGAGTAAGTAATGAGAATTTTACCATTCAATCTGTTATCTAAAACCTTAGTAATTTTGAAGTTAAGAATTATTGAAAATATATCAAGAATTATATTTTATTATCTAAACAAGCCTATAAATTTAATCAATAATAAATATCTTCTGTTAATATTCAAGTATTAATATTTCTAAAGGATTCCATCAAAGGTAAATTCAGAATTTGTATTCATAATTGAACAAAAAGCATAGTTTTACAAAGAAGCATTACATTGAGTATCAAAAGTACCACTTTAGAAAAAAATAAGAATTCTTCCACATTTGTATCATTATGTGTGTGTATGTATGTGTAATTTTGTAATTTACTATAGTACTTAGAAAAAACAAATGATGAAACTTTTAAACTGATTTCTTTGTTGAGTTGTGAAAGTTGAGTTGTTGAAGCAAGTTTAGCTTTTAGTTTGAAAATCACATTACATATTTTCTTTAAAGTAGCACTTGTGAAGGCTCATAAAATATAGGTTGCACTGGTAAAATTCAGTCTGGAAATTTGGCTTGACAGCACATCTGGCAACAAATGTTTTTCTGCCTTAGTGAAAATGTTGCATACTAATAAGGAGATTTCAATTTTAGACACTCTACTTGTTGATTATTCCAGGTATTTAGAGGTAGAGTGGGAAGTTAAACTAAAAACTCATCGTGAATTCAGCAAAACAAACATGGTGGATCTATGCCCTAAAGTTCCTAAACAGGACAATAGCAGTGATTGTGGAGTATATTTACTGCAATATGTGGAGAGCTTCTTCAAGGTATGTGAAGATATAATAAGTTTTAAATTCACAATTACCACCATACAGTCACAAGTTAATGGGTGTAATAGTCCGTCCTCATGCTGCTAATAAAGACCAGAGACTGAGGAATTTATAAAGGAGAGAGGTTTAATTGACTCAGTTCAGCATCGCTGGGGAGGCCTCAGGAAACTTACGGTCATGGTGGAAGGGAACGCAAACTGTCTTTTTTCACATAACGGCAGCAGGAGAAGAACGAGAGCTGAGTGAACGGGGAAGCCCCTTATAAAACATCAGCTCTCATGAGAACTTACCATCATGAGAATACCATGAGGGGAACCACCCCCATGATTCAGTTACCTCCTACCAGGTCCCTCCCACCACAGTGGCAATTATAGGAACTACAATTCAAGATGAGATTTGGGTAGGAGCACAACCAGACTGTATCACTGCGCAAGCAAAGAGGCAGGCAAATGTTACATGTAATCAAGATTTAAAAAAAAAGAAAAAAAAAAGAACCACAGGTGATGCAGATAGTGTAATTAGCAGATAAGAACTTTAAAACGATTTGATTAATAGGTTAGAGAAAATAAAGCCAAAAATGAAACAAAATGGATGAAGACATGGAGTATACCAAAAACAAAAAACAGACATTCTAAAGCTGAAGATGTGTAATGATATATCTGAAATTAAGAACGTATTGGATGGGTTTAATAGAAGACTAGATAGAGTAGAAGATAGGGTTAGTGAACTTAAAGAAAGGACAATAGAAAATATCTAGGTATAGCCCAGAGACAAACAAGAATGTAAATATGAGAAGAGAACAGAACTTAAGAGACAAATATGAAACAGTCAAAAGGTATAATTTAAATGTTACTGGAGTCCCAGAGAGATGGGAGAGAAATAGAGAGAATATGACAGAGACAGTATTTTAAAGAAAATTTTCTAAAATTAAAAGAACCGTTTCTTCAGGAAGCTCAGGAAACTGTAAATGGAGAAGTACAATGACAAACATGGCTGTTATTTTCTAGGTCACAGAGACTTTGTAGGACTGTAGCAGGATTAAAGAGGAAATTTTAAATAGAGGAATCACTCTTTGCTTTTTGAACTGTCAGCTTGTTATTTCAGTCATTGCCATTATAATGTATGAAGATGAGTCTAGTAGCAGGATGTTTTTGACCAGAAGTCTGCTTGGAGGATGCTTAACGGTACTTTGAAAGCCTGAGGGTTATTGTATGCAGCTACAACTTTTTGATATCTTTAATATTAGAGAGGAAGGATAATATATAGTAAAAGATAGTGTAAATTTTGGAAATCATTATGTATCTATTATGTTGGGTTTTCTCCCTTTTTTTATTCCACACTAGAACTTCATCATAGGGTGTCAGGTTCCGGCCCTCTCATACCCTTTCCAAATAGATTTGATTTTGTGTTTTGAATATTCACATTGCCTTATTACATAACATATTACGAGTTTGTTACATAATTCTACTTCACATAGCCCAGTCAGTAGAATTTACATCTAATATAGGATGAAGCACCATATAAGATTCCTGGGAAAACCCTAAAAAATCTAAGACTCGTGTTTTGCAAATTTGATGCACTAATAATAAGACAGCTTAGGTTTAAAACATGGGCTTAAGGCAGACCACTCAAAACCTATGGGACTTTGTTTGTAATTAAGCCCTAATAAAAATAATATTACCTCTAATAAAAAAATTAGCACAGTAAATCTCCACTACCATTTGCTCCTGGACTCATCGTCAGTACATTCTTTCAGCCTTATACCCTTGGGCTCTTAATTCCTCCTTTAAGATGTAAGTCCTTACATCTGGCTTCTCATAATTCCATCAAGTTTATAAACATGTGCTAAAGCGAGGTCTATCCACAAATCTTTTTTTTAAACACAGAGGGAACGTCCTTTGCAATTTCCTGTTTGCTTAACATAATTGAAATAATAGTGATTCTTGAAGCCATTAAATCAGCTATTTCTTGCACTGAAAGAAGGCACTTTGCAGGATTTTTCATTTTTAATCTGAGATTTTTCATTTACTACTAAGGCTTTCTCTTTAAAAGTTTCAAAGTCTTAACATGTTGGGAACAATTGTGATAAAACCAACTTCATTATCTGAATCATTCACTGTTTACCAATTCTGTTTGTGCTAATTCATTTAAACGTAACACTGTAGCAGAACAGAGTATTTAATTTTGATGTTCAAAAGTTAACAATTTGATACAAATGTTCTAAAATTGATTGCGGAAATGGTTACACTGTGAATAAAATAAAAAATGCTTAATTGTATGCTGTTGGTGAATTGTATCTTAATAAAATTGTTATTTTAAAAAAGTTAGCAGTTTCCCATTTCTTGTAAAAATGAAATTAAAACAAATTTGAAATTATGTTGCCAAAGTGATTGCATTCTTTCTTTTCTCTCATTAGGATCCTATTGTTAACTTTGAACTTCCAATTCATTTGGAGAAATGGTTTCCTCGTCATGTAATAAAGACCAAACGGGAAGATATTCGAGAGCTCATCTTAAAACTTCATTTACAGCAACAGAAGGGCAGCAGTAGCTAGTTAATCTGTACAAACATGACACAGATGTTCTCTAAGATTACTGGAAAGCCTCTTACCAGCATTTGTGTTAGCCAGCTCACAGAGAAGAAAATAACTTGCCGTAGTTTTATAAGTCATTGAACATTATTTAAAATACATAAGATATATTATTAGACTTGTTGGGATCTCATAGAAGGAATGGGAATGGGGGTGATATAGATAAACTTACTAGATATAAATTAAAATTTTATAAATATTTCATATTTTTCTGAGTAAATATGCTTGGATTATGCAATAGCATATGTAATGTGGGAATGTTTTTGTAGATAACAAAACTTATGTGATCTGTACTTCCACATGACTGGGTGTTGAGGGGAGTTAAAGCCTCCCTGGTGCCAGCCCCAGTGCTTGTCAAGTTTGTTGACAAGTCACATCATATTGTAATTCTATTCTTTGCAGCTCAAGCATGCAGTATGAATACTGTGTATTTTTTAAAAAAAGAATTTAGTATCGAGGCTTCAGAAAATGCCATTTACGGCATCCCTTCTGTATGTAACAAAAAGACATTCATAATGTTAGGAAGATGATAAAAATTTGCTCTTTTAAGGTGCAGCTTATTCTCAATTGCTAAATGCAATTACTCTGCTCTATTTTTTTCATTTCTTTTGATGTCATATGTGGGTATAATTTAGTTCATTTGTTCAGGGTAAAATCTAAAACAAAAAATTTTAGCTGTCCAAAATAGTTTTTGAAAAATTATACATGTAGCTAAACTTAGTTTATTTGAGGTATAGTTATATAAATATTCACTGTTTCATTATCATGGAATATATGTATAGTTTCTGTAATATAGAAGATAAAATTGGTGTCCTCGTAACTTTAACAAAGAAAACCCTCAGTCCTATTTATTAATGGTTAGAATTAAATATATAATTTTATAGCTCAGTTTGCCCAGTACTCATCTGCAAAGCCAGGTTGCTCTCATTGCTTTTATATTTTTAAATTATAGTTTTTAGAGACCTATGATGCTCATGGAGCTTAATTTTTTTTATTAAATATTCAGGTAACAGTTCTGAATTCATGTGATGATGGTGGCATTATATATGATTAAACACTTCAGAACTTTCTAATGTTATCAGGAATATTTCGAGGGAGATTATATTGTATTTTCTCAGATAAGAAAAATGTTTTTTAACAATATTATTTTAGTCTTCTGTTTTAAGCATCTCTTGGATTTACACTATAACTATGTAAAGCAGTGAAGCAAAGGTTAAGATAAAGCTAGAAAGCCTGAACATTTTATTTCAAAATCATGTGAATTGAGGTTGTCATTTAAGCCTCAGTATCCTTAGCTTTTGTTGATTTTATCACTATCTTTATACTATTACAAAGATATTTGTCTTTTGGAGATTTCATATAAAGATGGCTATAATTACATATTTCATTCCCAATTTGTGTGTTTAGGGGGTACTTTTAAAGGTGACTATTGTTTTATACATCTAATTTTGGGAAAGCAAGTGTATAAGACATCTTGTGATTTCTTACCGTTTTTGTTTGTATGTTCTTCAAAGATACCACTGTCCTTTATTGTGTTTTGAAGATTGTTTAAAACTAATTTTCCTAAATTAATGTGCAAATAATGCTTTGAGGATATCAATGTTTTATATTAAACATATTTCCAGTTCATTAAATTGAGGTGTAATTTTTTTCTTAAGAAACGTGAGCTACCATTAGAAGTAAATTTCCAATTGTATGCTGCTCTGTCCATATTGTGAAATTGATGCTTATATTAATTTTTCTTCATATTTTATTAAGCATGTAGTTTATTTGAGTGTCATTTCAGTTCAGGGAAATTATTTAACATCTACTGGCAGGCATTTTGCTAGGCACAAGAAATGAATGACAGCTTTTATTCCTGAGTCATTTATGGGCATGTGAACATTTAAAATATTCTCTGGTAAGAACAACCATAGGGTTTCTTTAGGAACGCAGGAGGGAGCTCAGCTAGAGAGGTGTGTGTGTGTGTGTGTGTTAGCGAGAGGAGGTAGAGAGGTAGTGAGAGGGTCGTTAGTGAACAGAGCAAGCTTTCCTATAGAAGATAATGTTATTTTAAATTTACAGCTCTTGGGATGTAAAAAAAAGGCTATTATATAAATAATATCCAATCACCTAATTACGACTTTAAAAAAGTTTAATAACCTTTTGAAATCAACTTATTTTATGGCAAGAGGAAAAAGGGGTTTAGACTTGGCATATAGAGCCCATCCTTAATCTTGTTCCAGCCTGTATTCTGTTTTCATCTTTCCATTGTCCTCTACTTTTGCAGTTGTATAAAATTATTCATTCATGCGTTTAGGTTCTTCCCTCTGCAGTCTCTGGTATCTAAGCTTGTCCCTATGGAAATCTGGAAACTTTGCCTACGCGTTGTTAAGAGCCACGGGTCTGTGTGTATGAGGCTTCTGTCTGCTTCTGCGGTCTGCTCCCACCCAGGTGGTCTCCTGTTACAACTTACCGCATCCCTCTTGGGGGCTGAGAAAACCAGAGCCAGGACTCCTATAAAGACTCTAGATGAAGATGTACCTTACTGGAAATTATTATTGTAACACTGTTTCCTGTGCTGTAATTTTCTACAAAGTAAGCCTGGAGCCATGTTTTGTCCCATGAGTGTGAATGTCACTTTGAACCCAAGCCTAAAGATGCTTGTGTGGAGTGGGTGTTGTGACATTGTCCCTCCATCCCTTTTCACCAGTTCTTGTGAACTTTATTTTTTCAAAATTAAACTCAAATGTTACTACCCCTACACCTATTCAAACAATACTTCATTCCCTCTCCTGCTCCCATGCAACAGTTCCTGTATACTTCTCTAATTACTTTTTAAGTATTATTTGTATATACGTTTTTCTCTTTAGACTGTAAGCTCCTCAAAGACTTGGAAGCATTTTTCCATTTCCTGATTAAGTATGTTAGCAGCATATAGTAAACACTCAGACAATTTTGTTGAGTCAATAAATGATTTGTAATTAAGTTTGGATGAAGGAATCTGTATTGGTTGTCTCTAGAGCACAGAGTTTTATGTTTAGTTTCTCTTATGCTTATGATTTTGGGACATTTCTTGAACCAAAAAAGGTTCAAGACCATCCTATGAGATTTTGAAATATTACCTAAAAAGAATCCCCTTAAATACAAACTCAAGGAATATTTTTTTCTGAGTAATTAAACATTAGAGCATAGAACAAATCTGCTTCATCTGACAGTAAAAATCCAAAATCCCTGCTAAAACTTTCAAGGTATTCCATAATCTCAACCTTTTCAGCCTTCATTCCCAACCTATTTGCTGTATGCTCCTATCCTGCTCTAGCAACTATCTTCCTATTTTCTGTATAAACAGTATACTTTTCTACCTTACTGATCACGACTGGGGATTTCTTTCCTAACTCTTAGTTCTTCCCACTAACAATCCCTACCTCTGCCCACTGAAATACTGAAATGCCAAATAGGCCATTCAAGGCCCAGCTGAAATACCTGCCCCCTGTTTCCCACCCCACCCCCCACCCTCTTGCTTTTACTAGTTGGAGTTACTCTTGCTTTTGGATGCCTATGACACAAACTTATAATGGCTATCACTTACTGCTTCGTGTCATAGATGCAGTTATTCTAAGAGTGATGCAGTTAAAAGTTACAAATCCAACAAATGTCAAGTTAAATTGAATTTGAAAAATGATGACATTTAGAAACAAATGAACCTAGCTGAATTTCTTACACTTTTTTTAAAAGTACAGTTTTCTGAAATTATATAAACTATATTTTATAGAACATAATACAATAAATGTTTTAGAAACTTTTATGTCAATTATTTGAAATGTAAGTTAATGGAAAATTTATTTTGGAGGTTGAATAAAATAGAATTTCAAAGCTTGAAACATCTTTGGACTTTGTGTACACCTGCAATATAAGACAATTACTGTTTACAAAGTTTACTAGTAATACAAACACATTAGTTTACAGAGAACTTTAATATCTCATGATTCTTAACAATGACTCTGTGATACAAGTAGAGATTATCACACCTAATTTCTTTGGTGAGGAAACCAGCTCAAAGAGCTTAGGTTATTTACCAAAATCAAATATTAAGTGATAAAACCAGGATTTGAGCCCAGGTTTTCTCAATCTAAGTACAGCAATCTTTCTAGATTACTATGATTCTCAGAAGATTTTTTAGCTTTTTGGTCGAAGCTGTCAAAAAGAATAATTTCCAACTAATATTTGTTACCTAAGAGTTGTCCCTTGTTCTGAATTGACAACATGAAGCTTTTCATAAGACTAAACTTTGGCTTAGCTAATAAAATTTTCAGCTTTTTTCTCCTACTCATACAATAAATTTGGCAAATAAGTTTCTTGTAAACTTACCAGTATTTTGCAAAGGCAACTATGCACATGTGTTTAATGGTCATTTAGATTTGTTAGCTTTTATGAAGGTTGAAAATGTGATTTATTTGAGGCTGTATTGAAAAAATATACTTGAGTTTTTCCTAAAGCATAAAATAACATGGAGAGTGATTTAGCTAACACAATTAGTGAAGGATTCTCAAGAGAAATGTGGTTTAGATCTTTACAAAACACTTTTTTTCCAGAGAACTTTCCCAGCGATAACATGAAATAAAATATGATTTCATTGCTATTTGACAGTAAATTCTAGCTTCCACAGGGATTCTGATTAATTTAATTGCTTTTTACTAGTTTTATTTGATTTAAAAAACTGTTCTAACATAGAGAATTTCATCTGCAGAGAAAATCTTTTCTTGGTTAAGAGTTCCTCGTTTAGATAAACATACTGGGCCTCACATTTGATGGCAAATTAAACAGCAAAGTTATCCCACAACTATCATTTATGTTAACTGCTTAATATGTTCCAGGCACGAAGCAATGTGAAGATTAAATTAGTTAATTAGCTAATTTAATCTGCACAGTAGCTCTACCATAAGTTTACTATTTCTATTCCATTTTATAGGTAAGGAAGGAGACAAAATAAGTGATTTTTTACTATCAAGGAAGGACATTTGCAAGAAAGTAGTTTCATTACAAGACTAAATTTGTTTTGTATGTAGCTGTGTATTATTGAAGTAGGTAGATATAGTCAGTCTGAACATTATATATCTTAGTCACTAGGAAAACCTAGAGAATATGTGATTCTATCAGGTTCAACTAATAGATTCAGAAGAGTTGGAAAAATCAGTGAATTATATGTGAAACACATTATTCTTAATGGACTGCTTGTTAAAAGCAAGCAGAGTGGTAGTAAAGAGCTTAGCTAGGTAGATTAGAATAAAGAAATTGTCTCTCTCCATCTGTCCTAATTAGCTTATCTCACCCGCTTTTATAGCATGCTGGTTATTTCAGAAAAGAAGTGAGAGCTACTTTGAAAGGACAACCGTTTTTCTTTATGCTAATTTATAATGGTTTTGAAGTGGTTGTTCATTCTCAAATATAGATTTTTAAATGTTAGGTCTTTCCTATAACTCTTTGTTATTGGAAGTTTCAAGGATTTGGACTCTCTGTTAAGGATTTTGTCCTCTCCTTATTCTTTTGGTTTTGGCCCAAATGATTATGTTTCCTTTTTTTGGGAAGATTTCCTTGGGTATTTTGATATTTGTCCTGATAGAAGACTTTCCATCATTAACAGGTATTTAAAAATCTACATTTGTTTTTATCCTTCCATATCTGTAGTATATTCTCTTTAAAAATAGCATTATTTGATGTGATTGCTGTAAGAAATTGAATCAAATGCTACTTTATTAATCTTTGATATTGCTTCATTTAAACTGTTTTAAAATGTTCCCAATAATTTTGATTTTCCTTCCTCTTCAGTAATTCTGGTTTAAACCTTACTTTTATTTATTTTGTTGAAATTGGATGTATACTTACTTGATTTTGATAACAATCTTGAATTAAAGGAGTGGGAGTTAAATGGAAAGAGATTGAATGCTTCACTCCTCTTTTCCTTATATGTACATGCCTATGATTTGAGCATTGGCTTCTGAATCCTAATGTAGCACAAGTGTCAGTTTTTCTTTATTTGTTACCTTTTATACTGTATCTTCATTATCTGAAGACTTGGTTATACTTTCACTTTGTAGCACAAACCTACTTATCTTTAGAGGAGATCCAAGAACCCAAGAGTGCAGTTTCTTTTCTCCTGCCTGAAGAATCAACAGACCTTTCTCTAGCTACCCAAAAGAAACAGCCTCTGGACCACAGAGAAACTGAGAGACAGTGGTTACTCAGAAGGCGGAGATCTATTTTGTTTCCTGATGGAGTAAAAATCTGCCCAGATGAAAGTGTTGCAGAGGCTGTGGCAAATCATGTGAAGTATTTTAAAGTTCGAGGTAAGCAAACATCCAAATCCTTCAGCTCCATAGTGAAATTCAAACATAGTTCAATCATTTGTTAGATAACATTGTAAGTTAACATTTCTGATAATTTAGACAGGAGTGAGCCAAAACTACCTTTCTGTTGCTAAGAATATAATATTAATGTAACTTCAGAGAACAGTTTACATTAAGAGAGGAGGTATTTTTTTCCCCAGTGCCCTTCAATTAAGGCAATAGTATCATTTAATAATGACATGCATTTAACCAAAGGAAGAACACTTTCATGATTTGAGTTTGTAGGTTTTTGGTATGTTATGTAAGAAACTTTTTTTCACATGAGGACAGTCACAATATGATGTCTTTCATTAATTTCGATAACATATTCAGAGAGGAAATGTCTTAAATCTTTTTAAGCACTTCAAAAATACCAGTTTATGTTTTGGGCTACATTAATTTTTACTTCTTCATTACAGCAAATGCCTGAGTATACCCACAAAACAGATTTATGGAAGTATACTCACCTGCTTGCCTATTTATTAATAGTTACTATATACGTAAAATATAATCGGTTTCTATGTTTTATAGTTTAGTTATTTTACAGATTCACACCGGTTGCTCTCTGGTTGGTACACATAAAACTTTTTACATATAAAATGATGGCATTTTTCAAAATAAATTCTCACATTTTATTTTGTTTTTAATTAAACAGTTTTCTTGATCTCATACCTTTTTATGTAAATTCATTCTGTTTCTCATATATTTACTAACATTGCTTAATTGACCTTAGTATGTCCCTTAGACATTTGAAGGACTCCCAAACTTTGCTTTTTGCTGCTCAAGAGCCAATAAAAAGCCATAATATGGATGTGATGTTAGTAAACAAGGTGGATATAGATGATGAAGTGATTGTAAAGTTAAGCTTTTAAATTCATGCATTTATTCATTAATTCATTGATTCAACAAATGTTTATTAAGCCTGACTTTTCCAGGCACTGGATTATATGAACATTCTGTCTGAACTGCTACTTTATCTTCTTTATTTTCTTCTTTCTGTCCTTCTGTTCTTCCTTTCTCAACAAAGTTTTAAAAATACAATGAAAATTTAATACTAGCCATTACGTATATTTATATATTTGATATTTTTGTTTGTTAAGGTAGTACAATGTATTTACTGGCAACTCTTTTTTATGAGTGTATTTCTATTTTTTAATTGTATTTGGGAGCTATCAAATATTACCATGCAATAAGCTTTCCTTTTACTTGTTAAATGGAGGTCCATAGACCTGGCATTTTGGGTATAGGGATATGCCAGAAATGGAAAATTCAGAAGACAGTGAGAAGAGAATAAAGGAACTGGAGGTGAATGAGAATGACAGTTAATAATTTATCAAGATTTTATTTCTACCACCTGGATTTTTACTTTATATTATTATTTATTTATTTATTTATTTGAGACAGAGTCTCATTCTGTTGCCCGGGCTGGAGTGCAGTGGTGGCAAGATCCCGGTTCGCTGCAACCTCTGCCTCCTGGGTTCAAGCTATTCTCCTGCCTCAGCCTCCCAAGTAGCTGGAATTACAGGCACTTGCCACCATGCCTGGCTAGTTTTTTTTTTCTTCTTCTTTTTTACATTAGAGACAGGGTCTCACCATACTTTATATTATTTTAAAATGAGACTATATAGATATTTTGGTAGCTGATTAAATAGTGAGGAAATGACCAATCATGTAAGGGATTTGGTCATACCTTTTGATTGCTTTGCTCTTGTTTTTATAAATTCAAGAGATACTGTTGAAAAAGAAGCTGACAAAAATGAAAATAAAATATGCCTAGAATAATTGATTTTAAAATACAGATGCTATGAATAAAATCCTTGAAAAAGGATTTCACACAGCGAAGATGGTTGGCACACCACATCAAGATTATAGCTGAGGTAGCTGTTACTGTCATGGTAAAGAATAAATATTTCATTTTTAAAAATTGAGAGAAATGAGTATTTCAACATAGGTCTTGCTTGATTTTGAAGAGATAATTTGTATTTTGCCCTTAACACAAAATGTTTGCAATTTAGAGGGAGGGAGTTATTCAAAGTCTTAGCTCTTTCTACCAAGCTAATTTAGTCTAATGGTTTGCTCAGTTTTTCCTTCATAGAGAATTTGGTATCAATTGCTAAATGTTGTCACAAATTTGAAAAGTGTTTCTAAGCAAGATGCAACTGTATTTAACCGAATGATTTGTAAACTTAAACAGATAGCATACTTGGGCACCCCTCTCTTTTTTTTAAAAAAAATTATATTGTTGGACTTTTAAAAATATACCTTTATTGAGGTCTATTTTAATGGAATATAGCCTGCGTATATTTAAAGTATACCATTTCATTAGCTTTGACAAATATATCCTTGAAACCATCAGTATTGCTAAAATAATAAACTTATCAATCACTCTTAAACGTTTCTTTATGACCATTTATAATCCCCACCTTCCTCACTGTTGCTCCTTACCCCAATACTGAGGCAGCCATGAGTCTGCTTTCCATCACTATATATTTAGTTTGCATTTTCTATACTTTTATATGAAAATGGAATATACTCTTTAGTATATACTCTGTCTTGGTCTGGTTTCTTTTACTCAGTGTAATTATTTTGAAATTCATGCATTTTTTGTGTATCAGTAGTTTGTTGGCTTTTATTGTTAGGTAGTATTCTATATTATGGATATAATATAGGGATATTTCGGTTGTTTTTAGTTATTACTGATTACAAGGAAAAAATTACGATCATTTGGGTACAAGTTTTTCTGTGAACAGATTTTCATTTCTACCGAGTAGTAATAGTGGAACATCTGGGTCATGTGGTAGGTATATGTTTAACTTTCTAAGAAGTTGTCAAGTTTTCCAATATGACTGTATCACCAGCAGTGTAGTAGGATTCCATTTTCTTGACATCCTTGCAACATTTGATATAGTTGGTCTTTTTTAACTTTAGCCATTCTAGCAGATGTATACCTATTCTGGTTTTAATTTGCATTTACTTAACCACTTATGACTAACAGTTTTGAGCACATTTTTAAAACATAATTATTTGTCATTTATAGATCTTTTTTAGTGAGGAGTCTATTTGAATATTTTGCCCATTAGAAAATGAGTTGCCTTGGCGCATGCCTGTAATCCCAGCACTTTGGGAGGCCGAGGCAGGCGGGTCACGAGGTCAAGAGATCGAGACCATCCTGGCCAACATGGTGAAACCCCGTCTCTACTGAAAATGCAAAAAGTAGCTAGGCATGGTGGCGCACGCCTGTAGTCCCAGCTACTTGGGAGGCTGAGGCAGGAGAATTGCTTGAATCTGGGAGGCAGTTGTTGCAGTGAGCCGAGATTGCGCCACTGCACTCCAGCCTGGCACCTGGCGATGGAGCAAGACTCTGTCAAAAAAAAAAAAAATCAGTTGCTTGTCTGTTATTGAGTTATAATAGTTCTTAATGTATTCTAAATATAAGTTATTTGTCAAACATATCTTTTGCATACATTCTTCTCGCAATCTGTAGCTTGCCTTTTCTATTTTCTTGATGTCTTTTAAGGAGCAGAAGTTTAACATTTAATAAAATCCAGTTTATCAGGCTATTTTTGGGGAGCATCCTTTTAGTTTTTGATCTGTTTGCTTAACCTAAGATCACAAAGTTTTTTCTCAGTCTTTTCCTATAGAAGTTTTACAGTTTTTAGTTTCTAGATTTAGATCTGTGATCTGTTTTAATTTTTGTTTATGACATATGAATCAAAGTTAATATTTTTGTATATGCATAGCTAATTGTTTCAATACCATATGTTAAAAAAGATTACCCTTTCTTGCCTTTGCACCTTTGTTGAAAGTCAGTCTTTATATGTGGTGGATCTCTTTCCGCAGTCTTCATTCTATTCCACTTATTTGTCTATTTTTATGCCAATACCGTACTGTCTTATTTACTGTAAGCGTATTATAGATCTTTAAATCAGATAGTGTAAGTTCTTCAACTGTGTTCTGTTTTCAGATTTGTTTGGGTATGCAGTCTTTTATAATTCCATATAAATATTAGAATCAGCTTACTAATTTTTACAAAAGGCTGCTTAGATTTTGATTGGGATTGTGTTTGATTCTATAAATCAATTAGGGGAGAATTGCATTGCCATCTTAACAATACAGGTTGACTGTTTGTCATCCAAAATGCTTGGGAGCAGAAGTGTTATGGATTTCAGATTTTCTTTGGATTGTGAATATTTGCATAGACATGAGATATCTTTAGAATGAGACTGAAATCTATACACAGAATTCATTTATGTTTAGTATATACCTTATACACATATCTGAAGTATTTTTATACAATATTTTTGACAATTTTGTGCACGAAATAAGTTTTTGTACATTGAACTGTCAGAAAGCAAATGTGTCACTATTTCAGGCACCCATGTGGACAGTCTGTAGTTGTTTGGTATCATCATCATTCCTGACTCTGAATTTACATGCTACAAACAAGCGGTCATTTTCTTATACTTATTTACATAGAAGTCCTTTATGGTAAAAATATGATATACTGTTTTATACAGTGAAGAAGAACATGTTCAGGGTAACTAAGCAGAACAGTAGTATCCTCAGAATACCTGTGTCAGCTGTTAAACAACAGTAGCAACAAACAATGGCGAGCTTTCAGTTTCTATCTACAACGACGTGTTTTGATTAAAGGTTATTGTACAACGTACTTTATTACTATTGTTTGTGTGTCTGGCCTACGTGGGTGCCATTTTATGACCCTTTGTGGGTGTGCTTGGTGGAGTAAGAGAAGCATTTGTAGATTAGCTATCTAAAGCTCTCTTCAGAAGTTCCTAAAGGCTATATCCTTATTTGACAAGGATGAGAATTCTGAACTCTTTAGTTACAGGCCAAGTAGTGAAGTATGCAGTATTTGTCTGTGATGGAATTTTACCTTCCTTGGTACCTCTTTTCCTGGAGGTCATGCTGATTTTGTTCTTCTCTCTTTTGCCTACAGTATCCTATCTAGGTTTCTCCTTTCTGAGCTACGTAAATTTTTCAGAAAATGTAACCATTCTGAATCCTGTTTTTCCAAGTTAGTTAGTTGAAACTTCTTGTCAGATAGCTCCCAATTGAAAAGCCATTGGATTAATTAAGGATGCATTACCTTTCCAGAGGGAATTGTATTTTTTTTACAGCTTTTATTGGGATGTAATTCATATATTGTACAATTTACCCATTTATACTACAAAATTCAGTGGCTTTTTAGTATATTCACAGATATACCGAATCACCACAGTCAGTTTAAGAACATTTTTGTCACCTAAAAAAGAAACCCGAGACCCTTTAGCTGTCATCCTCTTACCCTTTTAACTCCCTTCCCCATCTTCCCAGGCCTAAGTAACTGCTAACCTACTTTCTGTCTCTATGGAATTGTGTATTCTGGATATATCATAAAATAAGATCATATAATATATGGTCTATTGTGACTGGTTTCTTTTAATTTGCATATTGTTTTCAAAGTTCATATCCATGTTGTGCATGTATCAGTACTTTATTCCTTTTTATGGCCCAACAGTATTCTAGTGTATGGATATATCACGTTTGTCAGTCAATGGGCATTTGGGTTGTTTTCATTTCTCTTAGGTAAATATCTAGGAGTAGAATTTCTGGGTCATATAGTAACTTCATGTTTAATTACATGAAGAACTGCCAGACTAATTTCCAAAGCAACTCTACTGTGTTATATCCCACAAGCAGTGTATGAGGGTTCTGATTTATTCACATCTTTGGCAGCACTGTTTTCCCTTTTCTTAAAAAAAAAAAAATTATAAGCATTCTCATGGATTTGAAGTGCTGTCTCATTGTGATTTTGATTTACATTTCCCTAATGATTAATGACATTCAGCTTTTCTTATGCTTATTGCTGATTTGTGTATCTTCTTTTGAAAAATGTCTATTCAGATCTTTGCCCATTTTAAAATTATGTTGTCTCTTTATTGAGCTGTAAGTTATTTATCTATTCTGGCTGTAAATCCTTTATCAGATAAATGATTTGAAAATATTTTATCCCATTCTGTGGGTTGTTTTTCACTTTCTGGATGGTATCTTTCATGCGCAAAATTTTTCATTTTGACAAAGTCCAAATTATCTATTTTTTGAGCCTTTGCTGTCATAACTAAGAATCCATTGCTGAACCTGAGGTCATAAAGATTTATTCCAGTATATCTTTCTAAGAGTTTCATAGTTTTGGGATGTACGTTTAAGTCTTTCATCTCTTTTGAGTTAATTTTTTTTGTGTATGATATGAGGTAAGGGTCCAAATTTATTCTTTTGCACATGGCTCTCGAGGGGTCCCAGCACCATTTGTTGAAAAGACTATTCTCTTCCATTGAGTGATACTAACACTCTTCTGAAAATCACTTGACCATGATACATGATTTATTTCTGGACTCTCAGTTGTATTCCGTTGATTTATATGTCTATTCACGTGCCAGTTCTGTAGTCTTTGCTTTGTAGTAAGTTTTGAAATCATGCATGAATTCACCATCTTTGTTGTTTTTAAAAATTATTTGGCTATTCTAGGTCCCTTGCAATTCCAAATAAATGTTATAGTAAGGTGGTCACTTTCTACAAAGAAGTCAGCATGTATTCTGATAGGATTGCATTGAATGTTTAAATCATTTTGGAGATAATGACATCCAACAGTGTTAAATATTACAATCTATAAATATGAGAAGTTTTTCCGTTTATTTTTTAAAATATTTTTTGTTTCTCAGGGTATGTTTTGCATTTTGGGGAACTTAAGTTTATTCCTAAGTATTTTATTCTTTTTCCTGCTTTTGCATATGTACTTGTTTTCTTATATTCATTTTTGAATTGTTCATTGGTATCATATAGACATACAACTGATTTTTATATATCAATGTTGTATCTTGTAACCCTGCTGAACTTGTTTATTAGTGTTAACAGTTTTAAAATGGATTCCTTAGGCTTTCCCAGATATAAGCTCATGTCATCTGCAAATAGAGACTTCTTTTCCAAGTTGGCTGCCTTTTATTTCCTGTTCTTGACTAATTGCCCTGGTTAGAATCATCGATTTTCCTTTTTTTTTTAAACCTAGCTGTGGTAGATTTTTCTGAGCAAATGCTTCTTCATTTGTCATGTGCCCCTAGGACCATTTCCAGAGCTTTTAAATAATTGTTTTCAAAATAATTTTTGCCAGTTTCTCTGGGGAGTGGATCTGTGTAGCTCCTCACTCTTCATGCTGGAAATGGGACTCTGATAATTGCATTTTAATAGCCTACAAGGTATAAAAGGGTTAAATGTAACTTAAAAGAATGAATTTTTATGGAGTATTTTAGACAAAGCATTGAACTACTGAGAGAGCTTTGTGTAGGAGGTGAGAAAACATTGTCCAAAGCATAATTGATAGGAGAGCACTTATGCTACTCTGTGAAGCTAGAATAGAGATCAAGGGAAGGTCTGCTATGAAACCTGGTGATTTATATCCCTTCTGGATGCTCTCCCATATTCCTTCCAACTATATTTCTTCAGGACACAATAATGCTTTTCAAAGATTTTATGAAAAAATTTTAAACAGAAAAGTGAAAGACTAATATAAACACCCATTTTCTCACAACATATTTCTACAATTGACATTTTATTATATTTTCTTTATTATGTACATATCTCTCTAAACACCTTTTCTTTTTTTTGAGATAGGGTCTCACTTTGTCACCCATGCTGAAGTGCAGTGGCATGATTACACCTCACTGCATACTCAGTCTCCCTGGGTTTAGATGATCCTCTCACCTCAGTCTCTTGAGCAGCTAGAACTGCAGGCATGTGTCACCAAGCTCAGCTAATTTTTTTGTAATTTTTTTAGAGACAAGATATTGTTGCCCAGGCTGATCTCAAACTCCTGGGCTCAAGTGATATGCCTACTTGGGCCTCCTAACATGCTAGGATTACAGGTGTGAGCCATCATGCCTGGACTAAACATCTTATTTTTTAGTTGTATTTCATAATTTGAAGACAGTTCCCCCTAGATATTTCTGCGTGAGTATCATTAACTAGAGCTCAATATTTGTTTACTTTCTGAATGGTGAAATTTACAGAGTAAAATGCATAAATCTTATGTGTACCACTTGGTGACTTTTGACTAATACACATTAACCCAAACCTCTCTCAAGTTTTAGGATATTATCATCCCAGAAAGTTCTCTTATACCTCTTCCCAGATACTTACCATTCTAGTATGCAGCCACTCTTTAAATCATTTTTTAAACTCATAGATTATTTTCAATTTCCTAGGACTTTATATAAATAGAATAGTATGTGCTTTTTTGTGTGATGCTTCATTCACTCAGCCCTTTGCGATTCATCTATGTCGTTGCATGAAATAGTAATTTCCTTATGATTCCATTATATGGCCATTTGTTTATTTTTCTATTGATGGATACTTGGGTGGTTTTCATTTTTAAGTTATTATGAATAAAGATGCTCTGGCATTGAACATAAGTCTGTGGATATATGCTTACAGATGTCTTAAAGGAATGCCTAAGAGGAAATTTCTGGGTCATAGGTGGTATAGTTTGGCTGTGTCCCCACCCAAAATCTCACCTTGAGTTGTAATCCCTGCATGTTGGGGGTGGGACCTCTTGGGAGGTGATTAGATCATGGGGGTAGTTCCCCCATTCTGTTTTCATGATACTGATAGAGTTCTTACAATATATGTGGCTTTATAAGGGGCTTTTCCTGGCTTCACTCAGCACTTTTCTCTCCTGATGTCATGTGAAGAGGGACATGTTTGCTCCCCCTCCCACCATGATTATAAATTTCCCGAGGCCTCCCTAGCCGTGCAGAACTGTGAATCAATTAAATCTCTTTCCTTTATAAATTCTTCAGTCTTGGGTATTTCTTCATAGGAGTGTGAGAATAGACTAATACAGAAAATTGGTATCAAGTAGTAGGGTATCGCTATAAAGATACCCAAAAATGTGGAAGCAACTTCGGAACTGGGTAACAGGCAGAGGTTGGAACAGTTTGGAGGATTCAGAAGAAGACAGGAAGATGTGGGAAAGTTCAAAACTTCCTAGATATTGGTTGAATGGCTTTGACCAAAATGCTGATAGTGATAGGGACAATGAAGTCCAGGCTGAGGAGGTCTCAGATGGAGATGAGGATCTTGTGTAACTGGAGTAATGGTGACTGTGTCTTAGCAAAGAGACTGGTGGCATATTGTCCCTGCCCTAGAAATCTGTGGAATTTTGAGCTTGAGGGAGATGATTTAGGGTATCTGGTGGAAGAAATTTCTAAGCAGCAAAGCATTCAAAATATGACTTGGGTGCTGTCAAAAGCATTCAGTTTTATGTATTCACAAAGATATGGCTTGGAATTGAAAGTTATATTTAAAAGGGAAGCACAGCATAAAAGTTCAGAAAATTTGCAGCCTGACAATGCAATAAAAAAGAAATCTATTTTCTGATAAGAAATTCACGCTGCTTGCAGAAATGTACATACGTAATGAGGATCCAAATGTTAATCACCGAGACAATGGAGAAAATGTCTTCAGGGCATGTCAGAGGTCTTCACGGAGGCTCCTCTCATAACAGGCCCGGAGGCCTAGAAGGAAAACATGGTGAGGCCCAGAGCCTTGCTGCTTTATGCAGGCTCTGGACTTGATGCCCTGCATGCCAGCTATGGCTAAAATGGGCCAACATAATGCTCCAGCTGTTGCTTGAGAGGGTGCAAGCCCCAGGCCTTGGTGGCTTACATGTGGTGTTGGGCCTGCAGGTGCACAGAAGTCAAGAACTGAGGTACAGGAACCTTTACCTAAATTTCAGAGGATGTAGGGAAATGCCTGGATATCCAGGCCAAAGTTCTGTGCAGGTGTGGAGCCCTCATGGGGAACATCTGCTAGAGCAGTGTGGAAGGGAAATACGGGGTTGGAACCCCCACACAGAGTCCCCACTAGGGCACTGACTAGTGGATCTATGAGAAGAGGGCCACTGTCCTTCAGATCCCAGAATGGTAGATCCACCAACAGCTTGCACCATGTACCTGGAAAAGCCATAGACACTTAACGTGACCCTGTGATGGCAGCTGGGAGACAGGCTGTACCCTCTAAAGCTACAGGGGTGGAGCTGCCCAAGACTGTGGGAGCCAACCTTTTATATCAGTGTGACATGGATGTGAGACATGGAGTCAAAAGAGATCATTTTGGAGCTTTAACATTTGACTTAATTTTGGCCAATTTCTCCCATTTGGAACAGGTATATTTACCCAAAGCCTGTACCCTCATTGTATCTATAAAGTAACTACCTTGCTTTTGATTTTACAGGCTCATAGGTGGAAGGAACTTGCCTTGTCTCAGATGAGACTTTGGACTTGGACTTTTAGATTAATGCTGGGATGAGTTAAGACTTTGGGAGACTGTTGGAAGGGCATGATTGTGTTTTGAAATATGAGTACATAAGATTTGGGAGGGGTCAGGGCAGAATGATATGATTTGCTTGTATCCCTACCCAAAATCTCATCTTGAATTTTAATCTGAATTGTAATCCCCCTGTGTTGGAAGCAGGACCTTGTGGGAGGTGATTAGATCATAGGAGTGGTTCTCCCATGGTGTTCTGGTGACAGTGAGCAAGTTCTCACAAGATCTGGAGGCTTTATAAGGGGCTTTCCCCCACTTCACGCAACACTTTCCTTTCCTGCTGCCATGTGAAGAAGGATGTGTTTGCTTCTCTTCCACCATGATTGTAAGTTTCCTGAGACCTCCTTACCCATGTGGAATGGAGTCAATTAAATCTATTTCCTTTATAAATTACCCAGTCTTAGGTATTACTTCATAGCAGTATGAGAATGGACCAATACAATAGGGTTGGTGTATATTTTGTTATATAAGAAACAATTAACATTTATTTTCAAAGTGGTTATACTATTTTATATTCCTACCAAAAATGAGGCTTCTGGTCGCTCTGCATTTTTGCCAAATTTTGGTGTTGTCTATGTAAAAAAATTTCAGTCATTCTGGTTTGTGTGTGTATACTTTAACTTGCATTTCTCTGAAAATCTGTTAAAGCTTAAGAATTATTTTGGCTTAGACTATCTTCTTCTATCAAATAACTGTTGGACAATCAGAATTGAACATGATAATAACATATGCTATTCATGCAGCACTTTGCAATTTGTAAAATGCTTTCACAGATAAGATTAATAAGGCAATAATTATCCTGTTAAAAAAGAGAGATGAGTCCATTGAAGCTTTGAATAGTTAGGTAAGTTAACCATGGTTATCAAACTAGTATACAGTAAAGCTAGAGCTGGAACTTAGATCTGACTCTGTGAGTCCAGAGGCTCCACCTCAATATACTGCCTGATGTGCATTCAATCTTCTTGCTATGAAAAATAGTTTTTTTGATCTCTGTTAAATCTAACTTTCTCTCTTACCACTCTCCTCCTTTTTCCTTTCATCCTGATCTATCTATTACCTACAGTGTCCTCCACCTCTGGAATGGTTACAGGACAGCAGTACATTCATTCAGTGCTATACAAAATGCACAGACATCCTATTTAGCAGCCTCTCAGATTTGATGCTTTGGAATAACTTAGCAAGTAAACTGATTAGTTTTTATTTTAATGCAGCAGTATATTTCTCCTGAATATCATTTTTAAAGTTCATATATGTGTGTATGTATATATATTTTTAAATTAATAGGGTATATTTCTTAGAGCAGTTTTAGGTTTACAGAAAAATTAAGCAGCATGGTCAGAGAGTTACCATGTATTCCCTCAACTCCTTCAATACTTTTCCCTATTATTACCATTTTATGTTATTGTGGTATATGTGTTACAATTTGTGTGCCAATATTGACACATTATTATTAACTGAAGCTCATAGTTAACATTAGGGTTCACTCTTTGTGTTGTACATTCTATGGGTTTTAACAAATGTATAACAACATGTATCCTCCATCACAGTATCATATAAAATACTTCCACTGCCCTAAAAATCTGCTGTGCTCCTCCTATTCATCCCTCCATCCCCCAACCACTGGAAACAACTGATCTTTTTACTGTCTCCATAGTTTTGCCTTTTCTAGAATGATATTGGAATCACCAGTATGCAGTCATTTCAGATTGGCTTCCTCTACTTAGCAATGTGCATTAAAGTTTTCTCCATGTCTTTTATGGCTTGAAAGTTCATTTCTTTTTATCATTAAATAGTATTTTAGATATATCACTGAATAATATTTTAGAGAACAATATTTTAGATTTCACCTACTGAAGAACATCTTCATCACTTCCAAGTTTTGGCAATTATGAATAAAGCAACTTTAAATACTTGTGTATAGGTTTTTGTGTGGATATAAGTTTTTTATGTATAAAAAGTAATTACTATTTTCTGTTTTCAGATATGAAATATAGTAGTTTGAGAGTGATAATTTCAGGGTGATAGCTTTTACCTGATTTTATGTAGTACTTTCTGCTTCCTTTAAGCTTTGAGGAAAATTTCAAAAACATTTTTTTTTTTTAAGTCAGAAATATGTGATGACTTTTTGAGGAAGTAGATGCAATGCAGTTATGTCACAGCATTTAGCCAAAAAGCTCCAGGCCATTCACAAATGTAAGTGTCTCCTTCCTCAATGATCCTGAAAAGCAAAGAAGCTAGTTTTTGAAGTTGTGGCTTAGGAGAATATCTGTGAACATTAAGGAAACTGAAAATCACAGTGTCCATTCGAAAAACACTGGATTAAATACTGGATACTCAATATCAGCTCTACTATTGTAAAGTATAAACATGGATTTTTTTTTAAAGAGTTGGGGGAGACACTCCAGCTTATGAAGAGATGAATCAATTCCTTTTGCAAGAGAAAGAATGGGAAATATAAATTATCTTCAGAAATGAAAAGTTTAAACTGGACATACATACAGACAGCCTTTGAGAATCATTCCTATGTCCCTCCAGAAAGGACACTTGAATGTCTCAGGGAATCTGTATGACTCAGTCTATGATCATTGCGAGAACCCCAGAGCATGTTAGCTTTTTATAAAAACACCTCTCTGTTTTCTAGTGTGTCAGGAAGCTGTCTGGGAAGCCTTCAGGACTTTTTGGGATCGACTTCCTGGGCGTGAGGAATATCATTACTGGATGAATTTGTGTGAGGATGGAGTCACAAGTATATTTGAAATGGGCACAAATTTTAGTGAGTCTGCGGAACACAGAAGCTTAATCATGAAGGTAAGTGTCACAACAAAGGAAGGAGTTACAGCTAACTGTGTGTAACTGGACTATTGTTGGAGTGTACATACAGCTAAGGCCTAAAGGAAGAAAAAGCAAGTGGTAAATGCCTCTATTACTCTTTTGTTGACTTGGGCCATGTGAGTAAGCTGCCCTAGGGCGTGGCCTAGTCTTTCATTCCTAGCTCTGGCCTCTATAATATACATTATTAATATTTTCATGTTATTCTGTCCATAGAAAGAAGAAGAAGACATTATTAACTCAGATAACTGAGCCTCAGCCTCAGGTTAATAGATGCAAATATTTGGAAATAATATTCAGCAAAGGTTTAGGCTAAAAATATAAAGCTGTGAGAATCAAGCATTTTTGCCAGAGCTTTACATGTTATAGACTCAGAATGAATAGCAATGGCTCTAATTAAGATAGAGGACATAGTTCATTTGAATAAATGTTTAGTGAGGCATAGGTATGATTCTAATAATGAGTGTGCTTTCTTGTTTTCCTTATTTTAGACGTTGGTTTACTCTTAGCAAGGGATAAATAAACATGCGTAAAGACAAATTACCTGCCACTTTTCCCTTTTTGTGTAGCACATATGTATTCATGACAGGAAAGTGAAACTGTCCAGACATGTGGCAAATTGTTCATGCTGTCTGTTATTCTGTATATCTCCCTGTCCACCTATTCAGTTCCTCCATGTCCTCATATGTAACCTCCCTTGCAAGGAACCAGCCCCCAGCTTAGAGATTTAGTTACCATAATTCTTTGAGCTCCCGCAATTATTTATTCATTTTTAATACTGTACTTTTTATATTTTATGATTATTAGTTGTATATGTGACTAATTTCTGTGAGTCAAAAGGCAAGGATTATGTTATTGTTTGTTCGTTTTTGCATTCCTGGAAGGTAATAAATATGTAATAGATATTTGCTTAAATGAATATATAAGCAATAACCACATTGTCTTTTTTTACTTGCCACAATACATTTTATGAAGATTATTTTAAATACTGGTTCTAAGTATTATATACCTTACAGAGACTGAGGAAATAATTATTGACTGAATAACACTGAGCTATATTGTGTCTAATCAAATTAGATTAGCATATCATAAAGGTAATAAAATATATTATCCTATTCTATTTTTGGATTTTATTTATAGCAGAAGAATTAAATTATTTTCTATTCGCATTTAGCCCAAGAGAAGCAAGATCTCATTAAATGGGGGAAGTTGGGGAGAGAAGGGCGGTTTGATAAATGTAGGTGGACCAAAGATAAATTTTGCAACTTTTAATCATGGCACTGTATATTTTAACCAAAGTTACTGCTTGTGTTTTTTGCCTGTCACGTTTTTAACTGCTCAGTATTACTATGATAATAGCTACTATTTATTCAATATCTACCATGTACCATGTCATGTATTAAACTCATTAATAAATTATTAGATGTTATAACAGCAACCTTATAAGGAGGTGGTAATGTGAGGTGGTAATGTCCCCATTTTACAGATAAGGACATAGAATTATTAAATTCTTTATTCTATAACATAAAACCAGATATGATGGAGCTTAAATCCAAACCGAGTTCTCTTTTCTAAAATCCATGTTCTTGTCTTCACACCACTGGGCCTCCCTTCTCAATCATTCCCACTTGTATGAATTGTAGTGGCTAACATGGGATAGCTATTTAATGGAAAATATATAGACATATACACACATATGCATACTTAGACTTATAACTGCATTGCCTATCTTCATTGTGTCCATAATATAGGATCAGCCATTAGTGTAGCAAATATATATGATGGGTTAGTATTACCATAAGAGCACAATCTTCTGATGTTATCTAGGAATGTATCGCTTACAAGTCAAACTTTTAGTAAATTTAGATCTGAAGGCATAGAAACTATACTTCTAATAATTATTTAATAGAAAAAGCAGATGAAGGGAATGATTTATTACCTGGATAGGCAGAAAGGCCAGCATGAGCCAAGTGTTTGTAGGCCAATATACCAAAAAGGTGAACTGGGAATGACAGGAGGTCAGACTAAAAAAGTGGATAACTTAACAAGCTTGGATTTAACTCTGTAGATCACAGGAAACCATGGAAGGGTTGTAGGTAGGTAAGTTGCGGGAGCTGATTGGGCAGTTTTGAATTTTAGAAAGGTCGTTATGGTTTCTACATGGCATAGGATGGATTACAGGAGGTAAAACTGGAGCAGAGAGACAAGGTAGGGTGTGGCTTCAGTACTCCAGGAGAAAGAGGATAAAGATCCCAACCGGACCATGAAATAGACAAAGGGAACTTGAGAGGTGTAAATAGGAACAAGATTAGTAGGACTCTGATGGGTTGAGACAGGGTGAAGAATGGCCCAGGAAGCCTTCCAGTTTTTAGCTGGGGTAACTAAGACCAATACCTGGGCAGAGAAGCAGCTTTGTAGATGTGGCAGGGAGAATGAGCTCACTTTTGATGTGTTCGTTTGAACCACCTGTGTGAAATGTGAATTGCTTGATATTAAAGCAATTCACATTGATATTTACGTATAAAGCCAAGGATAGGGGTTTGAGATGTCAATGTTGCTACAGGAATCACCATCCTGGAGTTAGTGCAGGCATACCTCGTTTTATTGTACTGCCCTTTATAGTACTTCACAGATACTGCATTTTTTACAAATCAAAGGTTTATGACAACCCTGTGTCAAGCAAGTCTGTTAACGCCGTTTTTCCAACAGCACGTGCTCACATTATGTCTCTGTCTCACATTTTGGTAATTCTCAAAATATTTCAAACATTTAAAAGTTATTTTCTTCATCTCTTATGTGATCTGTGATCAGTGATCTTTGATTATTACAATAACAATTGCTATTATAATTGTTTTGAAGTGCCATGAGCAATACCCATGTAAGATGACAAGCTTAATTGATAAATGTTGTTTGTGTTTCAACTACTCCAGCAACTGACTGTTCCTTGGTCTTTTTCCATCTCCTCAGGGCTCCCTATTCCCTGAGACACCACAATATTGAGATTAGGCCAGTTAACAACCCTACAATGGCCTCTAAATATTCAAATGAAAAAAAGAATAGCATGTCTCTCATTTTAAATCAAAAGCTAGAAATGGTTAAGAATAGTGAAGAAAGTATATTAAAAGCTGAGAGAGGCCTTAAGCTAGGTCTCTTGCACCAAACAGTTAGCCAAGTTGTGAATGCAAATGAAAAGTTCTTGAAGTAAATTAAAAGTGGGGGGTGGGGCCAAGATGGCCGACTAGAAGCCACGGCAATCAGTGGCTACCATCCAAAAGAACCGTAACAGTGTGTGAATCCTGCACTGGCAGCTGAAGATCAGGGTTTTGTCATCAGAACTGACTAGGTGGCTGGCTTGACCTGCGGAGAGGAAGGAAGAGCAGTGTGGTGTGGTGGCCCCCAGCCAAGGGAGGCAGTGATTGAGCGTGCTACCCAGCCTGGGAAAATGTGCTTTTTCCATGGAACTGTGCAACCCACGGATCAGAAGATTGTGGCGTGAGCCTATGCCACTGGGGCCTAGGGTCCCACCCACAGACCTGTGCAGATTTTCAACAGCCACTAAGCTAGAATCTGCTTAAGCCTGCCGAGCTCCCAGAGGGGTGGGGTCGGGGGGTGACCAGCACTGCAGTTGCAGCTGCCTGCTCTCTAAGCCATTTGCACTCCCTGAGGGAGGGGCCACAGCCAACACTTGGTCTGATAGCTGCCTAACACACCAAGCGTCCAGGATGGGGGAAGGGTGAGAGCCATCTCTGTAGCCCCCGACCAGGCCTTTTTCCTGCTGGATCCAGGGAGGCTGAGCAGCTTGGTCCCAAGAGGTATTCCCCACAACCTAATACACTGACTGTGACAGACTGAGGACAGAGGGCCTCTTCAGGCCAGACCTTGACACATCCCTCCTCACTGGGCGGGGACTCCCTGCAGGAACTCCAACAACTCCGGCCAGAAGCTCTAATCTCCCTGGGCCTGAGCCCCTAGCGGGAGGGGTGGTCATAGTTTCCAGGGACCAGCAGATTTAGCCTTCCCTCCTGGTAGTTCTGAGAAATCCGGGCAGCCCAGATGAGTGGGTTTCTCTCCAGTGAAGCACACCCCCTTCACCAAGGGACAGTCAAAGTTCTTTGTTAAATGAGTCCTGTTCCCTATACCACCCATCTGGTGAGACTCTCCAACCGGAGTTGTCAGATACCCTACACAGGAGCATTTCTGCTGGCATCGGGTTGGTGCCCCTTCAGGTCAGAGATCACAGAGGAAGGAACAGGCACCCATCTTTGCTGCTCTCCAGCCTCCCCAGGTGAGATCTCCAGGCATGGGAGTGAACCAGATAAATAGAGCCTGAAGTGAACCCCCAGCAAACCACAGCAGCCCTACAGAAGAGGGACCTGACCATTGCAAGAAAAACAAACAAACAGAAAGCAACTGCAACAGCATCAACAACAAAAATTTCCCCAGAAAAACCCCATCCAAGGGTCAGCAGCCTCAAGGATTGATACTAGACAAACTCATGAAGATGAGAAAGAATCAACAAAAAAAGGTTCAAAATCTGAAAGGCCAGAGTGTCTCTTCTCCTCCAAATGATTGCAGTGCCTCTCCAGCAAGGGTGCAGAACTGGATGGAGGATAAGATGAAAGAATTGACAGAAGTAGGTTTCAGAAGGTGGGTAATAACAAGCACTGCTGAGCTAAAGGAGCATGTTTTAACCCAATGCAAACAAGCTAAGAACCTTGATAAAATGTTACAGGAGCTGCTAACTAGAACAACAAGTTGAGAGAGGAGCATCAATGAGCTGCTGGAGCTCAAAAACACAGCATGAAAACTCCATGAAGAATACACAATTATCAACAGCTGAAGTGACCAAGAGGCAGCAAGTATATCAGAGTTTGAAGACCATCATGCTGAAATAAGGCATGCAGCCAAGATTAGAAAAAAAAAATGAAAAGGAACAAATAGAACCTCTGAGAAACATGGGACTATATAAAAAGACCGAACTTATGATTGAGTGGAGTACCTGAAAAAGGGAGAATAGAACCAACTTGGAAAATGTACTTCAGGATATTATCCAGGAGAATTTCCCCAACCTAGCAAGACAGGCTAACATGCAAATTCAAGAAATACAGAGAACTCCACTAAGATACTGAATAAGAAGATTAATCCCAAGACACATAATCTTTAGATTCTCCAAGGTTAAAATGAAGAGAAAAAATGTTAGGGGCAGCCAGAGAAAAAGGCAGGGTCACCAACAGAGGGGAAACCCATCAGACTAACAGTGGACCTCTCAGCAGAAACCCTACAAGCCAGAAGAGAGTAGGGGTCAATATTCAACATTCTTAAAGAAAAGAATTTTCAACCCAGAATTTCATATTCACCCAAACTAAGCTTTATAAGTGAAGAAGAAATAAAATTCTTTCCAGACAAGCAAATGCTGAGGGATTTCATCACCATCAGGGCTGCTTTGCAAGAGCTCCTGAAGGAAGCACTAAATATGGAAAAGAAAAACTGGTATGAGCCACTGCAAAAACACACCAAAATATAAAGACCAATGACACTATGAAGAAACTGCATCAACTACTGTGCAGAACAACCAGCTAGCATCCTGATGACATGATCAAATTCACACATAACAGTATTAGCCTTAAATGTAAATGGGATAAATGCCCTAGTAAAAAGATACAGACTGGCAGATTGGATAAAGAATCAAGACCCACTGGTGTGCTGTATTCAGGAGACCCATCTGACACGCAAAGATACACATAGGCTCAAAATAAAGGGATGAAGGAAAACTTACCAAGCAAATGGAAAGAAAAAAAAAAGCAGGGGTTACAATCCTAATCCTAGTCCTTGACAAAACAGACTTTAAACCAACAAAGAGCAAAAAAGACAGAGACAAAGAAAGGCATTATATCATAGTAAAGGGACTGATTCAAAAAGAAGAGCTAACTAACCTAAATATATATGCACCCAATACAGGAGCACCCTGATTCATAAAGTAAGTTTTTAGATGCCTACAAAGAGACCTAGACTTCCACACAATGATAGTGGGAGACTTTAACTCGCCACTGTTAGTATTAGACAGATCAACAAGACAGAAAATTAACAAGAACATTTAGGACTTGAGCTCAGCTCTGGATCAAGTGGACCTAATAGTCATCTACAGAACTCTCCACACCAAATCAACAGAATTCACATTCTTCTCAGTGCTCCATGGCACTGATTCTAAAATTGACCACGTAACTGGGAGTAAAACATTCCTCAGCAAATGCAAAATAACTGAAATAATAACAAACAGTCTCACAGACCACAGTGCAATCCAATTAGATCTCAGGATTTAAAAACTTACTCAAAACCACACAATTACATGGAAATTGAACAACCTGCTCCTGAATGACTCCTGGGTAAATAATGAAATTAAGGCAGAAATCAAGAAGTTCTTTGAAATCAATGGGAACAAAGAGACAATGAAAGTCTGTGACACAGCTAAATCAGTGTTAAGAGATAAATTTACTGCACCAAATGCCCACATCAGAAAGCTTGAAAGATCCCCAATTGACATGGTAACATCAAAATGAAAAGAGCCAAAGAGGCAAGTGGAAGCTAATGAAAAGCTAGAAGACAAGAAATAACTAAGATCAGAGCAGAATTGAAGGAGACAGAGACGTGAAAAACTCTCCAAAAGCAATGAATCCAGGAGCTGGCTTTCTGAAAAAAATTAACAAAATAGATAGATTGCTAGCTATATTAATAAAGAAGAAATGAGAGAAGAATCAAATGGACACAATAAAAAATAATAAAGGAAATATCACCACTGATCCCACAGAAATACAAACTACCATCAGAGAATACTATAAAGAGCTCTATGCAAATAAACTGGAAAATCTAGAAGAAATAGATAAATTCCTGGACACACACTCTCCCCAGACTAAACCAGGAAGAAGTCCTGAATAGATTCAGAATCCTTGAATAGACCAACAACAAGTTCTGAAATTGAGGCAGTAATTAATAGTCTACCAACCAGAAAAACAAAAAACAAAACAAAACAAAAAAAACAACCCAGGACCAGATGGATTCACAGCCAAATTCTACCAGAGATACAAAGAGGAGCTGGTACCATTCCTTCTGAAACTATTCCAAACAATTGAAAAGGAGGGACTCCTCCCTAACTCATTTTATGAGGACAGCATCATCCTGATACCAAAACCTGGCAGAGACACAAAACAAAAAGAAAACTTATCCAGCATGATCAAGTCGGCTTCATCCCTGGGATTCAAGGCTGGTTCAGCATAAACAAATCAATAAACATAATCTATCACATAAACAGAACCAATGAGCTAAATGGCATGATCATTTCAATAGATGCAGAAAAGGCCTTTGAGAAAATTCAACATCCCTTCATGTTAAAAACTCTCAACAAACTAGGTATTGATGAACCATATCTCAAAATAATAAGAGCTATTTATGACAAACCCATAGCCAATATCATACTGAATGGGCAAAAGCTGGAAGCATTCTCTTTGAAAACTGGCACAAGACAAGGATGCCCTATCTCACCACTGCTATTCAACATAGTATTGGAATTTCTGGCCAGGGCAATCAGGAAAGGGAAAGAAATAAAGGGTATTCAAGTAGAAAGAGAGGAAGTCAAATTGACTGTTTTCCAACAACATGATTGTATATTTAGAAAATCCCATCATCACAGCCCCAAAACTCCTTAAGCTGGTAAACAACTTCAGCAAAGTCTCAGGGTACAAAATCAAATACTGTACAAAATACAAGTGCTTGTGTATTGCAAAATACGCATGCATTTCTATATTCCAATTATGGAGAAGAGGAGCGCCAAATCATGAGTGAACTCCCATTCACAATTGCTACAAAAAGAATAAAATACCTAGAAATACAGCTAACAAGGGATGTGAAGGACCTCTTTAAGGAGAACTACAAACCACTTCTCAAGGAAATAAGAGAGGTTACAAGTGAATAAAACAAATAAAAAAAAATCCATCCTTATGAATAGAAAGAATCAATATTGTGAAAATGGCCAGACTGCCCAAAGTAATTTGTAGACTCAATGCTATTCCCATCAAACTACCATTGACGTTCTTCACAGAAAAAACTACGTTGAATTTCATATGGAACCAAAAAAGAGCCCGTATAGCCAAGAGACTCCTAAGCAAAAAGAAGAAAGCTGGAGGCATTGCTACCTGGCTTCAAACTATACTATAAGGCTACAGTAACCAAAACAACATGATATTGGTGCCAAAACAGATATATAGACCAACGGAACAGAACAGATACCTCAGAAATAACACCACACATCTACAACCATCTGATCTTCAACAAACCTGACAAAAACAAGCAGTGGGGAAAGGGTTCCCTATTTAATAAATAGTGCTGGGAAAACTGGCTCTCCATATGCAGAAAACTGAAACTGGACCCCTTCCTTACACTTTCCATAAAAATTAACTCAAGATAGATTAGACTTAAATGTACAACACCAAATCATAAAAACCCTAGAAGAAAACCTAGGCAATACCATTCAGGACATAAGCGTGGGCAAAGATTTCATGATGAAAATGCCAAAAGCAATTGCAACAGAAGTCAGAATTGACAAATGGGATCTAATTAAACTAAAGAACTTCTGCACAGCGAAAGAAACTATCATCAGAGTGAACAGGCAACCTACAGAATAGGAGAAAATTTTGCAATCTACCCATCTGACAAAGGTCTTATATCTAGAATCTACAAGGAACTTAAATTTACAAGAAAAAAACAACTCCATCAAAAACTGGGCAAGTGTATAACAGCATTTCTCAAAAGAAAACATTTATGAGGCCAACAAATGTGAAAAAATGCTCATAATCACTGGTCATTAGAGAAGTGCAAATCAAAACCACATTGAGATACCATTTTACACCAGTCAGAATGGCGATTATTAAAAAGTCAAGAAACCATAGATACTGGCAAGGCTCTTGAGAAACAGAAGCTCTTTTACACTGTTAATGGGAATGTAAATTAGTTCAACTATTGTGGAACACAGTGTGGCAATTCCTCAAGGATCTAGAACCAGAAATACCGTTTGACTTGGTAATCTCATTATTGGGTATATAACCAAAGGCATATAAATTATTCTACTATAAAGGCCATGCACATGTATGTTTATTGAAGCACTATTTATAATAGCAAAGACATGCAACCAACCCAAATGCCTGTCAATGATAGACCAGATAAGGAAAATGTGGTACATCTACACCATGGAATACTATGCAACCATAAAAAGGAATGAGATCACATCCTTTGCAGGGACATGGATGAAGCTGGAAGCCATCATCCTCAGCAAACTTACACAGGAACACAAAACTAAACACTACATGTTGTCATTCATAAGTGGGAGTTGAAAAATGAAAACACATGGACACAGGAATGGGAACAAGAGAAACTAGGGCCAGTCAGGGGTTGGGGGGTGAGGGGAAGGAGAACATTAGGACAAATAGCTAATCGGTGCTTAAAACCTAGGTGATGGGTTGATAGGTGCAGCAAACCCCTATGGCACATACATATCTATGTAACAAACCTACACATTCTGCACTTATATTCCAGAACTTAAAAAGAAAAAAAAAAAAGAAATTAAATGTGCTATTCCAGCAAGGACATGAGTGATAAGAAAACCAAACAACTTTCTTGCTGATATGGAGAAAGTTTGAGTGGTTGGAGTAGAAGATCAAACCAGCCACAACATTCCCTTAAGGAAAGCTGCACCCAGAGCAAGGCCCTACTCTTTTCAATTCTATGAGGGCTGAGGGAGGCGAGGAAGCTTCAGAAGAATAGTTGGAAGGTGGTAGAGGTTGATTTATGAGGTTGAGAAGAGAAGTTATCTTCATAACATAAGCAAGTGCCGATGCAGGAGCTGTAGCAAGTTATCTAGAAGAGCTGGCTACTTTATCAAAGTGACTACATAGAACAACAGATTTTTTATAAAGATGAAGCGGCTTTCTGTTAGATGAAGATGCTGTCTAGGTCTTCAGTACCTAGAGAGAAGTTGATACCTGGCCTGGCCTCAGTGAAGGACAGGCTGAATTTCTTGTTAGGGGATAATGCAGCTAGTGACTTAAATTGGAAGGCAATGCTTATTTTCCATGCCAAAAATCCTAGGACCCTTAAGAAATATGCTAAATCTACTCTACCTGTGCTCTGTAAATGGAACAAAAAAGTCTGTTGGTAGCACTTCTGTTTACAGCATGGTTGACTGAATCTTTTAAACCCACCTTTGAAACCTACTGCTCAGGCAATTTATTTTTTCAAAATATTACTGCTCATGGACAATGCCTGTAGCCACCCGAGCTCTGATGGGACATATAAGAAGATGAATGTTGTTTTCGTGCCTGCCTCTGCAATATTTGTTCTACAGCCCATGGATTAAGGAACAATTTCAATTTTTAAGTGCTGTGATTTTTAGAAATACATTTTATACAGCTGCCATGGATAGTGACTTCTCTGATGGATCTGGGCAAAGTAAACTGAAAATCTTCCGGAAGGGATTTACCATCTAGATGGCACTCACAACATTCGTGTTTCAGTAGGAGAGGTCAAAATACCAACATTAATAGGGATTTGGAAGACATTGATTCCAACTCTCATGGATGACTTGGAGGGGTTCAAGACTTCGATAGGGGAATTAACTACAGATGTGGTAGAAATAGCAAGAGAACGAGGCTTAGAAGTACAGCCTGAAGATGAGACCAAATTGCTACAATCTCATAATACTTGAATGAATGAGAAATTCCTTCTTATAAATGAGGAAAGAAAGTAGTTTCTTCCAATGGAAACTACTTCTGGCAAAGATGCTGTGAACACTGTTGAAATGACAACAAATATCCATGAAGTTGATAAACTTTATCAATGAACATAAACTCAGTTGATAAAGAAGTGGCAGGATGAGAGGATTGACTCTAATTTTAAGAGAAGTTTTACGACAGATAAAATGTTATCAATAGCATTATATACAACAGGGAAATCTTTTGTGAAAGAAAAAATCCATTGATATGGCAAAATTCATTGTTGTCTTATTTTATGAAATTGCCACAGTCACCTCAGTCATCAGCAGCCATCATTCTGATTGGTCAGCAGCCATCAACTTGCAGGCAAGACCCTCCAGAAGCAGAAAGATGATGACTTGCTGAAGCCTCAGTTGATTTTAGCGTTTTTTGTTTTAGCAATAAAGTATTTTAAAATTAAGGTACATACCTTTTCTAGATGTGATGTTATTGCATTTTTAAAAGACTACAGTATAATGTAAACATAACTTTTACATATACTGGGAAGCCAAAAAATATGTGACTTGCTTTATTGGGATATTTACTTTATTGAGCTTCTGTTTGGTCTGGAACCAAACCTGTAATATATCTGAGGTATGCCTATAATTGAAACCATGAGAGTGGCTGAGATTATTCTGGGAGAGTCTGTAGAGCAAGAACAGTGAGAGGTATTTAGAGTAATAGTCTCTCTGTTTTACCAATGAGAAAATTGAAGCTTGGCAACAGAGAGATTTTGGAATTTTCCTATATAGCTGAGGAGGGGAAACTAGAACTTGAAACTAGGGCTGCTGATTCCAAGTCACTGTTCCTTCTATCATATTGATCTCAAAATAACACTTCTAATTTAGGGAAAACTTGCAGGCAATTTGCTTTAGAATGCCCCTGGAGATTATCCAATTATTGATATATGTCTTTTTTGTCTGAATTCTGTAGAAACAAATTTTATCAATTATTTTATCCACGTTTATATTGTTCTAGGATGAGAGTTACTATAAACATATTAGATAAAAAATTCTTTGATTCTAAGTCCATGGTAGGTTTATGTAAAACTCCATAAATCTGTAACTTTTATACCTTTATGAAATGATTAGTAGATCAAGTCTGTTATTTGTGCCCATTAGGAAAGAGCACAGGAACTTTTGGGCATATAAGCAGAGACTGAATGTCAGGGTGTTGCTGCAGTCACAGAAAAAATTTGGTATCATTAGTACCTGTTTTAATCACTTGTCTAACCATAGAGAATAGTAGCATAGATTCTACCCTGTTAGGGCAGTAGTGGTGATCTATGAAATAAGTTTTATTTACTCCTGAATAACTCTTGTTAACTCAGTTATTTTTATATTTTTGTTTTCCTTAGAAACTGACTTACGCAAAGGAAACTGTAAGCAGGTGAGTGTCTCTTTTTCCCAAAATTCATGTTTGGCAATACAGATGTGTCATAACCTAATTCAAGACTCACCCCAAATTTAATGGTGCCTTTCTCTTCTCTCGCCAATTTGCAATGACCAGGCCTGTGGATAAGTCCCAAGTGTTTTTTCTCATTCCCAGGCTGCCTTTCTTTCCAGACCACTACCACAGCCACTGTGCATGTTTGCTGTCTGACCTTATTATGAGGCAAACTTGCTCCTCTCTTAGATAAGAAAACAGATTTATGGTTTATCCACATGACCTGTTGCTGTTGAGGTTTAAAGGCTAAGGATGAAACTGTTCTGAAATGGTACACCACAGTGGAGGATAGATTATTAAATGATGGGTGGTGCTATGGATTAATTTATCCATATATGCTCAGTGTTTACCTCTCACTTATTAGTGAAAGCATGCAGTATTTGGCTTTCTGTTCCTGAATTAATTCACTTGGGATTATGGCCTCCAGTTCCATCCATGTTGCTGCAAAGGACATGAGTTCATTCTTTTTCCTGGCTGCATAGTATTCCACGGTGTATATGTACCATATTTTCTTTATCCAATCCACCATGATGGGCACGTCGATTGATTCCATGTTTTTGCTATTATGAATAGCTAGTGAGAACATGTGAGTGCATGTGTTTTTTTGATTTAATGATATGGGATTGCTGGTTCAAATGGTAGCTCTGTTTTAAGTTCTTTGAGAAATTTCCAACTGCTTTTCACAGTGGCTGAAATAATTTACTTTCCAACCAATAGCATATAAGTATTTCCTTTTCTCTGCAACTTCAACAACATCTGCTATTTTCCGACTTTTTAATAGCCAATTCTGACTGGTGTGAGATGGTATTTCATTGGAGTTTTGATTTGCATTTCTCTGAGGATTACTAATGCTCAGCATTTTTTCATATATTGACCTCATATGTTTTCTTTTGAGAAGTGTCTGTTCATGTCTTTTGACTACTTTTTAATGGGTTGTTTTTTGCTTGTGGATTTGTCTAAATTCTGGATATTTGGCCTTTGTCAGATGCATAGTTTGTCATTATTTTCTCCCATTCTGTAGGTTCTCTGTTTAGTCTGTTGATAGTTTCTTTTGCTATACAGAAGCTCTTCAGTTTAATGAAGTCCCATTTGTCAATTTTTGTTTATTGTTGCAACTGCTTTTGGGGGCTTGGCTATCAGTTCTTTAAGAAGGCCAATGTTGAAAAGGGTATTTTCTAAGTTTCCTTCTAGAATTTTTATAGTTTGAGGTCTTCAATTTAAATCTTCAATCCATTTTAATTAATTTTGGTATATGATAAGAGATAGGGTTCCAGTTTTTTTCTTCTACATGCGGCTAGCCAGTCATTCCCGCAGCATTTATTGAATGGGGAGTCCTTTCCCCATTGTTCATTTTTGTCAACCTTGTCCAAGATCAGATGGTTGTAGATGTGAAGCTTTATTTCTGAGTTTTCCATCCTGTTCCATTGGTCTATGTGTCTGTTTTTGTACCAGTACCATGCTGTTTTGGTTACTGTAGGACTATAGTATAGTTTGAAGTTGGATAGTGTGATGCCTATAGCTTTGTTCTTTTTGCTTAGGATTACTTTGGCTATTCAGGCTCTTTTTTGGTTCCACATGAATTTTAAAGTAGTTTTTTCTAATTCTGTGAAGAATGACAATGGTAGTTTGATGGGAATAGCATTGAATCTGTAAATAGCTTTGGGCAATATGGCCATTTTAATGGTATTGATTCTTCCAATACATGAGCGTGGGACTTTTTTGATTGATTCAGCTTTGGGTGTGGCCAAGGTAGCCACACTGTAAATTTTGCAAAGGCTGCGTTTCCTTGTTAGTTAATCATGGATACAGCTAATTAGATTTTGTTCCATTAGATTCTGTTTTACTATACCCTGACAGTAACACAGAATTCCTGAAAACCTAACTTCAGGCCTTACTGGATTTCATCATTCCAAGAGGAAAAATGTAGATTTGTGCTTTTTTCCTGCTAAGAGATGTATTTCTTGCATAATATATAAACTAATAAATACCTGATCACAGTGTACCTCATTCACAACTACTAGGAGGTGATTAGAGAAGGAGGGGAAATAAATGAAAGTCTGTTAACTGGCTAAAGCAGAATGGGTCTTCTCTGGAGCGGCCCCAAATTGATCATCTCATTCATTTCCTTGGGTTCTCCTGCCTGCTGATTCAAACTGTTCCATCTTTCTGTATATCAGCTGGAAACAAACACCTTCATTCTCTTCTTTACCATCTCAACTCCCAAAAGGAATTTTTACAAAGAAAGGCAGAATGATTCTGCCCATGTGAAGAGACAGTCTTTCATCGTAAGAACTAGCCTATAAGAACTAGCCTATAACGCAGCATATGCCATCAGAAGCTAGACTGACAATGCACACGTAGTGTGAGTATGTATATCTACAAATGTTGAGGCAGTACAATTTCCAAACATTCAAAGTACTAATGTGCACTTGCATGTGAAAACATCATAAAGACGCCAAAGAGAAGAGAGATGAGACTTTTTCTTCATTATCTTGTCATAAAATTAGGCTGGTAGATTTCATCATAGACCACTATGAGAAGTTGACCATAATTTATTTTTCTGGATTTGATATTGAAGCATGACATTTCACTCTAAATCTGGGCCTAATAACTAAAACTACTAACATATCAGCAGTTAGTTAGAATATTGTGAAAAGCTTCTTACAAGAATGGGTAATGGTGTTTGAATAACTGTACTCAATAATCACCTAATTAGAGTCATTTCAATTAAATTAAAAAAATTAGCTAATACTAATATTGCAGTTATAGGCCAGACATTGTTCTAGGTACTTTATTACTTATATTAATTTACTTAATCCTCTAACCAATATAATGAGGTAGGTATTAATATTATCCTTCTTTCAAAGAGAAGGAAATTAAGACATAGAGAGTTTAAGGGACTTGTCCAAGGTCACGAAGCCAGTATTCAATTCCTATACTATAATGCATGTCTATTTAAATTATTTGAATATTTACATCATTCAGAGATTAATAAATTAGTTTTCTTGTCTCAAAAAAAATTAGTTTTCTTTGTTGTGCTTATATGTGTGTGAATGAGACAGACAAACATGAGAATGAAAAAAAGTGTTTAAATGGTTTCTATAATTTACATACAAAAAAGCCAGACTTTATCACTACACCATATATCCATGTAATAAAATGGCACTCGTACCCCCCAAATGTATCAAAATTTATCAGAATTTAAAATTAAAAATTATATAATGAACTCTTGTATAGCTCTTTGTACTAATTTCAAAGTCTTATGTGCTGAAATTAAAGGGAGCTAACTTCAAATAAACAAAGATTGTATAGATCTTTGTACCAATTTCAAAATCTTATCTGCTGAAATTAAAAGGAGCTAACTTACATAAAGATTTAGAAAGCAACTACTTTATATTAGATAGACTTCTTTGTGATAATGTTTCCTGAACAATCAGTAGTCAGCATGTTGAATATGTACCAGGTGGCCTGGCTATGAGTCCATGCAGAGAGGCAGAGCTGCAGACAGGAGATAAATGGAAATTTTAGTGTTTGTCTTATCAACAACTTGTTCTAAATCTTGGTGGTTTCACTTTATGTAAAAATATCTGTTTCTCAGGCTTTAGGAAAACATCAAATGATCAAGAATAGGATTCCTAGAAGAGCAGGAAGTCTACGTCTTTCCGTGTCTGTAGCGCATTCAGTGAGAGTAGGGGCAGAACATGCTGCTCCCTGTGTGTCTTCCTGTCAGGGATGTGGCCTAGTGCAGGGTTACCCTTGTGGTGCACACTGGCAGTACTCTTGGGGGAAAGATGGACCCGTAGAGGGATGGTGGTGACACTCCCTGACCTCTTATGAGATGACATTTCCCCAACCCTACCATCATCCCTTACATATCTGCATGTATAGACATATAGAGCTTTACATTTTAACAGGATTCTTTCTTCCCATTTAATTCTCACAATTACTCTATGAAATTTTACAGAGTGAAATTCTCTGACATTCACAAAACTTAATGGGACTTGTTTACAATTCCAGTCATTAAGTGACAGAAAAATGAAACTATCAAATTAGTTAACAGTCTCTGGGACATTCTAGCAATGTCAACAAAAGGAAGTTAACTAATTTGATGGTTGTGGTTTATTAGGAAGCAAGATTCAGTAATGGTTGTATTTTTTACACTTTTGTTTCTTTGAAAAAAGGTTAAATCACGAAATATCTCAGACATAGAGACAAATATTAAGCCTACTCTGACTCTGGCCCTCTCAGACTTGTGCTCCAGGAGATGATGGCAACTGCAGTAAGCAGATGGCATTGGAAGTGCATTGAAATCCTGTGTGCACAGCTAGGACAAGGAATTTCACTTCTTTTAGAAACTGCTAGGCACAGATTTTGAGTTTGTCCTAAATATACATGAATTTGTTTAATGTCCACCCAAGATATGCATGCATTCTCTTTTTGCCATTCAAATAATTTTGGTGGGGTTTTTTTTTTGTTGTTTATATTGACAAGTCTTGATTTAGTTTCTTGAATTGAATATTGGAATTGTTTACCAATAAAAATATTGATTCATTGGATTCATTAAAGCAATGGGTCTCTTTTAATGGAAAGTACTCTACTCTCAGGGATGGTTTACTAAGAATAGCACTAGATTGAGTGTCAAGAGACCTTTTCTTTTTGCTTGTACCTGGCTACTTTGGTTTTGGATAAATCACTTAATCTAATACAATGTTTTGATCAATAAACTGAGAATATGGAAGACAACTCTTATTTATGATGACATCTGTACCTGAAACGCAACACATCCACAGTTGAACTCCTGATTCTCCCACGCCCCCAACCCAATAACTCTGTATTTCTATTGGTGGCAACTTTATCAAGTCTGTCATGCAGACCCAAACTTTGTGATCATGCTTTATATTTCCATTTCTCCCACACCTCACATCCAACTATCAAAAAATTATGTTGCCTGTAGATTCAAAATATATCTGATCATTTTTCATCATTTTCACTGCTACCACGCTGGTCTGACCATCTCTTATTTTTATAATAGTTTCTTAACATGTCTAACCCTTACCCAATTTCAACACAGCAGCCAGAATGATTTTGTTATTTTTCGTATTAATCTATATATTTATCAGCAAAGTAAATTTAATTATTTGCTTAGAACAGTGCTTATCAAACTTTTCTCCCGAAGTCCTCAGTGGCAGAAAATATGGGCAGTATAGCTTGGAGTTTTTTTTGTTTTGATTTTGCAAATCCAAATTTCTTTTTCTTTTCTTAAGACTTCATGCACTCTTAGGAGAATCACTTGAACCCAGGAGGTGGAAGTTGCAGTGAGCCGAGATCTGGCCACTGCACTCCAGCCTGGGCAACAGAGTGAGACTCTGTCTCCACAAAAAAAAAAAAAAAAGTCTTCATGCACTCTTTTGTATTTTTCTATGTAATATGTCAGTATATATTTCATATATAGTGATTTTTTTTGGTACCAGCTTCTCAGGAGGCCAAGGTAGGAGGATCTCTTGAGCCTAGAAGTTTGAGGCTGCAGTGAGCTACGATTGCACCACTATACTCCAGCCTGGGCGACGAAAGTGTGACCCTGCCTCTCAAACAAACAAACATGAAAGTAGATCTCCAGGATAGTAAAAAATTAAAAATTGAAGTTGGAGGATGATGGGGGAGGGGCACAGTCAGAAAAAGAAATGACATGGTGCATATAGACTTGCACTAAATAACCGTTTGCATTTCTCGAGTGTGGAATCATATGGGTGTATAGTTTAATAAATAAAAATTTAAAAATATAAAAACTCAGAAATTAAAGTGAAGGAAAGGTCAGGACTGAAAAAGTAGGTTTGGGAGTCAGGTGGTGTTGAAGACAAGGGAGCAAGCGTGAGTGGGAACCTCTAGAAGTCAGGACACAGTGGTAATCAGGTCATCAAGATCGGGGAGATTTTGTTTGTTTTTGTTTTTAATCAGCCAATCAGAAGCAAGCTTAATACTCCGTTGGGCCATAGCTTACATTCTTAACAGACAAGAGTTAACTGAGTTTGAAGAATGATTTAGAAGGCACTGGGAGAGACTCTCGTCACCTGAGTAATCCAGGAAACATTTATCCTGCAGAGACGTCTGAGGTAAACCTTGCTTGTAGCTAGTAATAGAAACATGCCAGAGTGATTCACAGCCTCATTTCTCCTGGAAGCAATTGGCTCAAGCAGTTTAGTAAGAAGCCAAGGCAGATAAGCCACTGCATGGAACTTAATTATGCATCACTTGGTTTCTTTAATAAAGTGATTTATTTCCTCAAATATCACACAAAATGGAAGCTTTAGAAACGGAGCCAAGTCTACCCTATGGTTTCTGGCAATCTACTGTATACTCTGCATATATGTACCTTGTTGGAAAGAGTCTTAGAACAAACAGACTTATGGGGTTTATCCAAAAACTTTCTATGAAAACAAAACACCTTCATCATATAGTTAGTTTACTATGACATGGTATCTTATTTCCTGAAAATCATTGAAAATCGTGATAAAATCTACAGGGGCAATAAGAATAATAAAGTTAGGGGCACAATACCCCAAAACTTTATCAACAATACATTTTTTAAAAAAGAAACCTAGTGGCTGGCGCAGTGCCTCACGCCTATAATCCCAGTGCTTTAGGAAGCTGAGGCAGGCAGATTACTTGAGGTCAGGAGTTCAAGACCAGCCTGGCCAACATGGTGAAACCCCATCTCTACAAAAATACAAAAAAAAAAACATTAGCTGAGCATGGTGGCATGTGCCTGTAATCCTTGCTGCTGGGGAGGCTAAGCAGAAGAATTGCTTGAATCCGGGACACAAAGGTTGCAGTGAGCCGAGATTGTGCCACTGCCCTCCAACTGGGTAGCAATAGAGTG
>CAUYQU010021319.1:0-29649 GCA_963574635.1 Cheracebus regulus
GGGTGTTCTCAGCCTTTTTGCACTGGTTTCTTCCCATTTTTGTGGATTTATCCACCTTTCGTCTTTGTAATTGCCGACTTTCAGATTGGGTCTCTGAGTGGACGTCCGGCTTGTTGGTGATGAAGTTTTTTCTGTTTCTTAGTTTTCCTTCGACAGACGCCCCTTACCCACAGAGCTAAGCCTTCCGGGGTTCAACTGTGCTTGCTGTGAAGGTCTCAGTCCTCAGCACTTCCAATTGCTGTTCTCCTTGTGGTGATGGGACCAGCTGAGCCTGACTAAATGGGCACTCAGTCCCATATACTCCGCACCGAGAAGCACTGCACCGGGGCACCGGCAAAACAGCCGCGCTGGCCAAAAGAGTCACGCTGGCGACCCGTGTGGCTCCTCCACTGGGAATCTCCCAGTCTGTGGGCAGCAAAAATTCATCTGAAATTGTGGCGTCCACTTGCTCTCTGCACTCTCACTGGGGGCTACAATCCTGAGCTGCTGCTAATCAGCCATCTTGGATCTCTCTCCCTAGTAGCTTTTTTAAAGACAGGGTCTTACTCTGTCACACAGGCTGGAGTGCAGTGGTGGGATCATGGCTCATTGCAGCCTTGACCTCCCTGGGCTCAGGTGATCTGATCTTACCCTTCCAAGTGGCTGGGACTACAGGCATGTGACACCACACCCAGCTAATGTTTGTATTTTTTGTAAAGACAGGGTTTTGTCTTGTTATTCGGGATGCTCTGGGTTGCTAGCACTCCTCCCACCTTGCCATCCTGCAGTCCTGGATTACCGGCCTGAGCCTTGGTACTTGGCCACGCAGGTAGTTGTATCCACAGTCTCTCCCTGTAGGTAACACTGCAAATAACCTGTAGGGGGCAGCAGAGGTTGAGGGCAGTGATCACTCTTAGGCCAGTATGGAGGCCTCAGAGGGAAAGAAATGGAGCTCCCTTGGGTGCTTCCTGGGTGGCCCAACCTCTTCTGCAAGTGGCCTCCAGCTGCTCAAAGCTGTTCCAGAAGCAGTATGGATTCTGATAATCTGCAGAACACTGGAAAGCAGGAAACTCATGCAGACGCCCTTGAGGGGTGCTGTCCTTTCTGTGGTTGGACTTCTGGAGCCTGGGGCCATATTCGGGGACAGTGTTTTGGTTTTTGACATGCATAGGGTCGCTGGTGTCAGACAGTAATCTGTATATATGAAGGAAATCTGTGAAGGTCAGGTTTAGAGACAGAATTGTTTGGGACCACCTGGAAAAACCGTTTATGAAGTTGTCTGTTTAGCTCAGAAGCTTAGACTGTCACCTCGTAAGAGTTTCTGGTTGGTGAATTTGAAGGTCTGGAAGGAGGGGTCTGGGAGAAGGCCTTGGCCACGTCTCATCCCTGGTTGCCACTTTCTGAAGGAAGCCTGCCTCTCCCTCCTGATCCAATCATGCTTGGCCCGGTCTTGGTTCCCCTCTGGCTCTGAGGTGATGAGATTGCTCCACTGCACAGAGTCTGAAATTCCCAACACACACTTGAAACCCCAATGCAGAACAAAGGAGCCCTTTGAATGAGGAAGAAGATAATAACCTGTCCAAAAAATCAGGAGCAAATTTCACTAAAATGAAAATATCCAATGACCAAGTTGTAGGGAGGGAGCTCCGCAGGTCGGGTTACCCAGGGCTTCTACTGTCACTCCGGGGTGAAGGGATCGGGCCTGGACCCCTATCCAGTCAGGAACGCTGGGGTGGGCCCTGCCAACTGTACATCCTGGGAAGGTGAGACGCATTCCCACTCTCACCTTGGTGACAGTGCCCACTGAGGTTGGGATCCGGTCTTTCCAGCTGTGAGAGGGACCAGGTCCCTCCACCACAACTGTTGCCTGCACTGTGACCTGCACACGGGAGCCCTAGAGAAAAGCCAGGACACCTGAAAGCTGGGAAATGGTGTTTGGGGCCAGCGACCCAAGACCGGGCAGGGGCTGGTTGGAAATGGCCAGAACCGGCAGTGGTGGGACCCCAGGCTCCCTGCATGCAACTTCAGGGTTTGGGACCAAAGTTCTCCTGGTGCAGCTTGGCCCTCAGTCCCCTTGTCTGCAGGATGGGATTGGGCCAACAGCCGTGAACCCTGGCATCCTGTCCCGTCCCTGCCTGGTGACTGTGGCCCCGGAGCCCTCTCTGGGCAGCTCTGTGCCCAGATTGTACCAGGGTCACATGTGGCATGAGAATCCTGCCTTGTCTGGGACTCATGTGGGAGGAGCCATGGTCCTTGGGGTCCCCAGTACGCTTTATTCCTGTTAAAAATTAAACTGAGGAGCTTCTGGGTTGCTGAAGACATGGCGATGCTGGGATGGTGAGGCACCCAGAGAGAGCAGGGAGGCTCTGTATCCCCCACCCCACATCTTGTTCTATCATTCTTATCATCTGGCTGTTCATCTATATCCTTTGTAATGTCCTTTATAATATATAGGTAAACAAAAATTAAACTGAGGCAGTTAAAAATTAAAGAGCTTGAGCATATGGTGATTTATGAATGAGAATCACCCAGTCATGGTTTGTGGTTTTCAGAAAAATTTAGAATTGCATTTTAGTTGTAGTTCGGTTCCTTAGGTAGAACCTAGGTGCACTAGAAACACTTAAGTTGCTGCTTTTAATTTCTTCAACACTGTCCATGGGGAGAAGCCGTATGAACGTCAATAATGTGGTAAAGCCTTCACCCATCCCATTTCCTTTCAAGTACACAAGAGAACTCACACAGGGGAGAGGCTGTATGAATGTAACATATGTATGGAAAGCTTTCCATAGTACCAGATCCTTTCCTAGACATGAAAAGGAGTCACACTGGCAAGAAGCCTTATGAATGTAAGAAATGTGGAAAAGCTTTCATTTATTTCACTTCATTTGAATGTCATGAAAGAATTCACAGTGGAGAGAAACTGTGAGTGTTAAGCAATGTGGTAAAGGCTTCCTTTTTTTTTTTTTTTCTTTTGAGACAGAGTCTTGCTCTGTCTCCCAGGCTGGAGTGCAGTGGAGTGATCTTGGCTCACTGCAATCTTTGCCTCCTGGGTTCAAGCAATTCTCCCGCCTCAGCCTCTGGAGTAACTGGGAGTACAGGCGCATGCCACCACGCCCGGCTAACTTTTGTATTTTTAGTAGAGATGGGGTTTCACCATGTTGGTCAGGCTGGCCTCGAACTCCTAACCTTGTGATCTGCTCACCTTGGCCTCCCAAAGTGCTGGGATTATAGGCGTGAGCCACTACACTTGGCCCAAGCCTGCCTTTTTCAGAGTTTGATTCAGTATCATGAAAGGACTCACTGGAGAGAAACCTTATGAATGTAAGAAATTGAGAAAGCCTTCCGATCTACCTCACACCTTCAAATTCATGAAAGGACCCACTAGAGAAAAATCTTATGAATATAAGCAATAGATAATGCTGACTGGCAGGTTCTGGGTCCATGTGTCACACGACACTTTTGTTTTATATTTCTTATTGCCTGGTGTTGACTTGGTAGTGAGACAGTAATAGATTCTCTAGGCTGGGTGTGGTAGCTCATGGCTGTAGTCCCAGCACTTTTGCACTCCAGCCTGAGCAACGAGAGTGAGTCTCCGTCTCAAAAAAAAAAAAAAAAAAAAAGATTCTAAATGTTTCTTTTACATTACTGATTTGAACGAGTGAAAACAAAAATAAGTTTGGGCTGGGTACAGTGGCTGACACCTGTAATCCCAGCATTTTGGGAGGCTGAGGTAGGCAGATCGCCTGAGGTCGGGAGTTCAAGACCAGCCTGACCAACATGGAGAAACCTCATCTCTACTAAAAATACAAAATTAGCCAGGCATGGTGGCACATGCCTGTAATCCCAGCTACTCGGGAGGCTAAGGCAGGAGAATCACTTGAACCCGGGAGGCAGAGATTGTGTTGAGCCGGGATTGCCCATTGCACTCCATCCTGGGCAACAAGAGTGAAACTCCATCAAAAAAAAAAAAAAAAAAAGAATAAAAGTGAGTTTGATTTAGAATTCCAACTGAGGACTATAGAGCAATATCTATAACCTGGGAGCAGTTTTGTCTCACTGCTCCCATGCAGTATTTTAGTTCAGCTCATGTACAGATGGTGAAGATTCATTATGTCAAGAATCACATCTAAGTTTGGGTGCAAGAGTACATCTGGACATAGTTCAGAGTGGCACAATCACTAACACCATCAGATATTATCTTATGTGTTATGAAATTAGCTAATTCCTCAGACCAAACCGCACTTTGAATGATTGCCCTCATTACTCATTTGGGTCCTGGAGGTCCACATTCTTTACCTACCCTGCTCTGTGGCCCTGGAAGCTGACTTCCAACTATCATAGCAATCAGGTTGCCATAGCCTCTGGCTTTTGGTTGGCCCAGCTCATGGGAGGTGCCAGCAGGAAAGCCGCTAATAAGAGAGAAAGTCAGGACTTCTGGTCCATTGGCTGCCACCCTGCTGTCCTGAGGGGTGGGCAGTCATCCTATCCTTTGCTCCTGCTGAATCACCCTCTGCTAAAGTTCAGGGTGTTCCTGGGATCTGATAACAGCTCCATCCTGTCTCTGCTTCAGGCCTGGTGATGTGCTTTGCTCCCTGCTGTTGCTATACTGGTCATCTTGTGGATATATTACAGGCTTCCTGTAATGCTATTGGTTCTCTATTTTATTTTTTATTTTTTTCAGACAGAGCCTCACTCTGCTGCCCAGGCTGCACGATCTTGGCTCATCACAACCTCTGCTTCCCGGGTACAAGCATCTGGGATTACAGGCATCTGCCACCATGCTCAGCTAATGTATTTTTTTTTATTATTATTGAGATGGAATCTCACTCTGTCATCAGGCTGGAGTGTGGTGGTGCAATCTCAGCTCACTGCAACCTCTGACTCCCAGGTTCAAACAATTCTGCCTCAGCTTCCCGAGTAGCTGGGATTACAGGGGTGCCACCATGCCCAACTAATTTTTTGTATTTTTAGTAGAGATGGGTTTTCACCATGTTGTCCAGGATGGTCTTGATCTCCTGACCTCGTGATCCGCTCATCTTGGCCTCCCAAAGTGCTGAGATTACAGATGCGAGCCACTGTGCCTTACCTCATGGTTCTTTATTTTAAATAGTAACTTTAGTATCTCACTTAACTATACTTTTGAGTGTTACACTTTTCTTTCCTGATCTATGTCCAAAACAGAAGTCTCAATAACATGTAAAGATGCAATGTGTTAAGCAAAAGTGGAAGATATGAGGCCATTTCAGGTAGATTCATATGCTGCAATCTTGCAGTGGTGTATGGTTAACATAGGAAAATTAGGCCATTGGGGTGACTTAGCTCAGGTTGTGCTAATGAAATGCCATGGGCTGAGTTTCTCAAAAAGCAGAACTTTTTTTTTTTTTCACATTTCTGCAGCATGAGCTATCTAAAATCTAGCTGCCAGGCAGTATGATTCCCAGTGAACACCAAGTTCCTGACTGGGATATAGACACCTTGCTATACCCTCACACGGAAGGAAGAGTGAGTGTTTTCTCCTTCATTGGAAATCACTAATGCCATCGTGAGATTCCAACCTTGTGACATTATGTAACCCAGATTATTTCCTGAAGTGCTCATCTTCAAATGCCATCATGTTGGGATATAGAGATTCAAAGGATGAATGGGGGACTAAATTCAATACACAGCAAGGGCTACGAGAAAGGAGTTCCTAATAGGGGCTCTGGGCCCATACATGCAGATCAGACTGTATAGACTGCCAGATGGTAAGCATGTTCAACAGAGGTATAATTTTAGAGTGCCAGAGAGAAGTCACAGATAGCTATACATTAGCATGCAGGAGCCAGGTGCAGTGGCTTATGCCTCTAATCCTAGTATTTTGGGAGGCCGAGGCGGACATATCACTTAAGGTCAGGAGTTTGACACCAGCCTGGCCAATATGGTGAAACCCTGTCTCTACTAAAAATACAAAAAATTAGCCAGGCATGGTGGCACATGCCTGTAGTCCCACCTACTCGGAAGGATGAGACATGAGCATCTCTTGAACCCGGGAGGTGGAGGTTGCAATAAGCCGAGATTGTACCACTGCATTCCAGCCTGGGCGACAGAGTGACACTGTCTCGGGAAAAAAAAGCCGGGGGCGGTGGCTCAGGTCTGTAATCCCAGTACTTTGGGAGGCCAAGGTGGACAGATGACCTGAGATCCAGAGTTCCATACCAGCCTGACCAACATGGTGAAACCCCGTCTCTACTAAAAATACAAAAATTAGCTGGGCGTGGTGGTGGGCATCTCTAATCGCAGCTACTCGGGAGGCTGAAGGCAGGAGAATTGCTTGAACCCAGGAGGCGGAGATTGCAGTGAGCTGACATCATGCCACTGCACTCCAGCCTTGGCAACAAGAGTGAAACTCCATCTAAAAAAAAAAAAAAATCAAAACCAACCAAACAAAAGCATGTAGGAAATAAACTGATGCCAGGAACACTACATAGAAAATAATGAGAAAGGCCAGGCACGGTTGCTCATGCCTGTAATCCCAGCACTTTGGGAGGCCAAGCCGGGCAGATCACCTGAGATTGGGAGTTTGAGACCAGCCTGACCAACATGGGGAAACCCCATCCCTAATAAAAATACAAAATTAGCCGGGTGTGGTGGTACACGCCTGTAATCCCAACTACTCGATCGGGAGGCTGAGGCAGGAGAATTGCTTGAATCCAGGAGGTGGAGATTGTGGTGAGATTGTATCACTTCACTCCAGCCTGGTGACAGAGCAAGACTTTCAAAAAAAAAAAAAAAAGAAAAAGAAAAAAAGAGAAGAAAATAAGGCTGTGAGAATAGAAACAATGCTTTTTAGTAACCACAGTCTCAGTGCAAGCTATGAATTAGAAATTTTTTTAAATTTCTTTTTTTAAATCATCCAGCTCAAAATGTCAAAATTAGAAATTCTTAAGGCTGGGCACAGTGGCTTGCTCGTGTAATCACAACACTTTGGGAGGTCCAGGCAGGTGGACTGCTTAAGCTCAGGAGTTTGAGACCAGCCTGGGCAACATGGTGAAACCCTGTCTCTCTACAAAAAAATACAAAAATTTGCTGGGTGTGGTGGGGTGCACCTGTAGTCCCAGTTACTTAGGAGGCCAAGGTGTGAGGATGGCTTAAGCCTGGAAGGCAGAGGTTGCAGTGAGCAGAGATGACACCACTGCCCTTCAGCCTGGGCAAATTAACCAGCCTGTCTGATTTAAAAAAAAAAAAAAAGTTATTTTATGATTGGAACTATGTCTTCAGCATCTTTCTTGCCCCACAGCTTTAAAAAGCTATTCAGCGAACACGAGAAATGAGCATGCCAAAACTTGTCATGAGACATCTGAGTCTGAACACACCTACAAACTTAATCTTATTTACCTTATGAATGAACATACCATATATATCCTTTATTCAGACATGATGCCCATGAAAAAAATGGTAAGGTGCTGTGAAAACTCATTCTGGGATGGAGGCTGTGGCTGACACCTGTAATCCCAGCACTTTGGGAGGCCAAGGTGGGCAGATCACCTGAGATCAGGAGTTGGAGACCAGCCTGGCTAACATGGTGAGTGAAACACCATCTCTACTAAAAATACAAAACAATTAGGCATGGTGGCACACGCCTGTAATCCCAGTTACTTGGGAGGCTGAGGCAGGAGAATCGATTGAACCTGGAAGGCGGAGTTTGCAGTGAGCCAAGATCACACCATTGCACTCCAGCCTGGGCGACAAGAGTGAAACCCCTTCTAAAGAAAACACAAAAACTTATGCTGGGACAAAAGTCACAATCAAGGACTGATTTTGGGAAACCAGAACATATGGTCAGATTTTTTTTTTTCTTCTTGAGACAGAGTCTAGTCCTCTTGCACAGGCTGGAGTGCAATGGTACAATCTTGGCTCACTGCAACCTCTGCCTCCCACATTCAAGTGATTCTTCTGTCTCAGCCTCCCGAGTAGCTGGGACTACAGGTGTGTGTCACCACACTCGACTAATTTTTGTATTTTTAGGAGAGACAGTGTTTCACCATGTTCAACAGGCTGATCTCAAACTCCTGACCTCTGGTGATCAGCCTACCTTGGCCTCTCAAAGTGCTGGGATTACAGGCATGAGCCACCACACCCAACCTGGTCAGATAATTTCTGAGACAGTTTTATACCTTTTATGAGGGTAGGTAACCTTGGCACCAGGGACCAGTTTCATGGAAGAAAATTTTTTCGCAGAATGGGGCAGGGAGATGGTTTTTGGATGAAACTGTTCCACTTGAGGTCATCAGGCATTAGATTCTCATAAGGAGCATGCAGCGTAGATCCCTCACATGTGCAGTTCACAACAGGGCTCTCGCCCCTATGAAAATCTAATGCCGTTGCTGCTATGACAAGAGGCAGAGCTTAGGCAATAATGTTCCCTCACCTCTGCTTACCTCCTAACAGGCCATGGGCAGGTATCGATCTGTAGCCTGAGGTTTGGGGACACATTAATTAGAGGACACTCAAGATAGTGTTCAGTGGAGAATGGATGGCTTGTTTGCTGTGTGAGAAAATCCTCCACATATTTGGTCACAAAGGCATCATGTTATGTGAATGCACAGGAAAAACATTTTGAGATTTTCCACTTTAGTGTGTGGATGTAAATGCCACCCTCACCACAAGAGGAAGCTTCATTGACTGCTTTTCTCAAAGAAAATGGCCTTCCCTGGAGTACTTTTTTTTTTTTGAGATAGGGTCTTGCCTGCTGCCCAGGCAAGTCCAGTGCACAGTCTCAGCTCATTGCAACCTCTACTTCCTAGGTTGAAGCGATTCTCCTTCTTCAGACTCCCGAGTAGCTGATATTATAGGCACATGCCACCATGCCTGGCTAATTTTTGTACTTTTAGTAGAGATAGTTTCACCATGTTGGCCAGGCTGGTCTCGAACTCTTGACCTCAAATGATCTGCCCGCCTTAGCCTCTCAAAGTGCTGGGATTACAGGCATAAGCCACTGTGCCTGGCCCCTGGAGTATTTTTTAACATAGGGTATAACCGTTGGTGAAAATAAAGGTAAAATTTTTAAAAACAAAAAGGTAACACTTAAATTTGGACTGATTTAGATGGTATAAGTTTTCCACCTTGTTAAGAGAGCAATCAACTCGGTGAACCTTGATTGGATTTTCCAGATTCTGACAAGCATGTTGAAACACACAAAACGAAATAGGAGTAATGGGTTAGAGAGTGTCCCCTTGAGTTTCAAGTTGGGGTAAGGCGGAGGAGGGGGGGGAAGACAGTACCCTGAAGAGGTGACATTTGTACTGAGAACCAAAATGATGTATTAGTATATGAAGTCAGAGGAGAGGATTCTGGGAAGATGGCAGAATATGAAGTATCAAACAGAAACTGTAGGAATCTCCCCGCCCCCCCCTTTTTTTTTTTTAATACGGACTTTCACGCTTGTTGCCTAGGCTGGAGTGCAATGGCATGATCTTGGCTCACCACAACCTCTACCTCCTGGGTTCAAGTGATTCTCCTGCCTCAGCTTCCCGAGTAGTTGGGATTACAGGCATGCACCACCATGCTTGGCTAATTTTGTATTTCTAGTAGAGACAGGGTTTCTCCATGTTGTTCCGGCTGGTCTCAAACTCCCGACCTCAGGTGATCCGGCCACCTTGGCCTCCTAAAGTGCTGGGATACAGGCATGAACCACTGCACCCACCCAGGAAGCCATTTTTGTGTACTGAATTCCTCTACTGGGTCCTCAGAAACCAGACCAACCCCTCTCATTAGGAAATTACATCTAGACAATTGTCATTGCCCCATTACAAAGAATGTTCAGTAAACAATGGTTTGAGAAATGAGCACAGTCCAATCTTTTGGTAAGCCAGGTACAGAGATGTAAAAAAAACAAACAAACAAAACTCCTTGGCAAACCAAGTTTTTTTTGGAGATGGAGTCTCGCTCCATCACCCAGGCTGGAGCTCAATGGCGCGGTCTTGGCTCACTGCAACTGCCACCTCCCAGGTTCAAGTGATTCTCCTGTCCCCGCCCCCCAAGTAGCTGGGATTAGAGGCATCCACCAGCACGCCCAGCTAATTTTTGTATTTTTAGTAGAGACAGGCTTTCACCGTGTTGGCCAGGCTGGTCTCAAAGTCCTGACCTCGTGATCTGCCCGCCTCACGTCCCAAAGTGCTGGGATTACAGTTGTGAGCCACAGCGCTTGGCCGGCAAATCAAGTTCTATGGTCACATGATGTTTGAGGCAGTTCTGCATATCATAAGAGGGCCTTATTAGAGTTCTTGTGTATCTCTGCCAAGAGATTACTGCACAGCAGAGGTCATTATTCCAACTTCTGTGCCATTTAATTGTTCACCAGTTGCCACAGATCTATCTGTGTACACCTGAGTTGCTTGAGTGGTTTTCAAGAAACAAATTCGACTTTCATTGCAGTGTTGAATTTTTGTATATACCTTTTATTGATTATTTTGACCATGGGCTGACCAATATCATAAGTGAAAGATTTAAAAGGCCTAAAGGAGCCAGGCATCTTGGCTTATGCCTGTGATCCCAGCACTTTGGGAGGCCGAGGCAGACAGATCACCTGAGGCCAGGAGTTTGAGACTAGTCTGGCCAACATGGTGAAACCCCAATTCTACTGAAAACACAAAAATTAACTGGGCATGGTGGTGCTGGCCTATAGTCCTACTTGGGAGGTTGAGACATGAGAATGGCTTGAACCTGGGAAGAGGAGGTTGCAGTGAGTGGAGATCGTGCTACTGCAATCCAGCCTAGGCAACAGAGCAAGACTCTGCATCTAAAAAAAGGCCTATAGGAAGGAAAGTAAATGTAAATAATGTGACAAATAATATAACTTCACCTTTGAAATATATAATTTTTAGAAATAAAATTTAGTGATGCTGCAAAATAAACTGAGGACTGTAATTGTATAAATTACAAGCTTTTCTTGAGAAAAACCACATTTTCAACCTAAGCACACTGATCTTAGAGGGTTTTTCCTTTGCTTTTCGACCCTGTTTTATGAAAAAGTGCAAAAATAAGACATGGATAGTCAAAATAAGAATTTTCGGCTGGGCATGATGGCTCACGCTTGTAATCCCAGCACTTTAGGAAGCCAAGGCAGGTGAATCACTTGAGGTCAGGAGTTCAAAAGCAGCATGATCAACATGGTGAAACCCCATCTCTACTAAAAATATAAAAATTAGCCAGGCATGGTGGCAGGCACTTGTAATCCCAGCTACTTGGGATGCTGAGGCAGGAGAATTGCTTGAACCCAGGAGGCGGAGGTTGCAGTGAGCCAAGATCACACCACTACACTCCAGTCTGGGTGACACAGCAAGACTCCATCTCAAAAAAAAAAAAAAAAAAGAATTTTCGTATCTCACAAATCAAGGTATTTTCCATATGTCCTCACACATAGTTAAGGTTTGGCCAGTGATTTTTCTATGTCTGCTGGGACCTGGATTTTTACTCCAGGGAGACTCAAATAAGCTTTTGTGAAGAGGAGCACCCTTGACACCTTAAAAGAAATGGATTGTTCCATGCCATTGTGTAATATATAAAAATGACTTTTCCATGATACCTTTAGCTTCATCATACTAGCATATGGGGGTTCTTGACAAGTCTGCATCAACAGCATGTTAGCAGAGAAAGACTTGATTAGAATAGTGATGCTTTGTTCCTTACTGGGCAGGAAATTCAGTTTTCAAAAACATATTAGACTCATAGGACTCCAGGAGATTTTTTTTGAGACAGAGTTTTGCTCTTGGCATCCAGGCTAGAGTGCAGTGGCGCGATCTCAGCTCACTACAACCTCCGCCTCCCAATTTCAAGCTATTCTCTGGCTTCAGCCTCCCAAGGAGCTGGGATTACAGGCGCCCGCCACCATGCCTGGCTAATTTTTATATTTTTAGTAGAGGCAGGTTTCACCACATTGGCCAGGCTGGTGTTGAACTCCTGAACTCAGATGATCCACCCGCCTTAGCCTCCCAAAGTGTTGGGATTCCAGGTGTGAGCCACCGCACCCGGCAGGGCTCCAGGTGATTTTTAAAGTAGTAGCTGACTGGTGGCTCATGTCTGTAATCCCAGCACCTGGGGAGATGGAGATGGGAGAATCACATGATCCAGGAGTCAAAGAACAGCTGGGAAACACAGGGAGACTCCATCTCTACAAAAAAATAAAAAGTATATACATTGATAAGAAGTGAATGTATATATTTTAACTGAGGTGTGTTATAGTAAACAATGTCTATACATTGTAGGGAACATATCAGGGTTTAGAGAATAGCATGGCAAAAACCGGTCCAGAAGTCTGATGGCTGGCCTCCCCTCACCAGAAGGCTGTCTTCTGCCACTCAGACACATGTCATACACCTGCAACATGAGATGATGCTCCTCAGTGACCATGATGGATCAATACAAAAATAACTAATTCTTTAATCATGTCTTGAAATGTGACAGAAGAAAACATTTTAAATCACAAACATACCCCAGTTTTTTTCTCATGTATGTGACTACCTTGTAATTCTCCTCACAGTCATCTATGGCTTTTGGTCACATTCATTACTACAGTATATTACACTCTGTTTCCACTACCGGTGGTCTTTGGTGAGAAGTCACTCAGAAGACCATGAGATGACCTTTGGTGTTTAGAATAAATGAAAATTCATGACCCAGATAAAATCTAAGAATATAAGCATGGAAAGTAAAACTTACATGAGGAAAAATATGCCTGACATCCACATTTAGGTTGACTCACAATGTCCAAGGGATAACATGGTAACAGTATCAACTTGATCTAATACATGATGCTAATGGGATGTTGTAATATAGCTTCTTAATTAAAAAACAGTATCTGTTAGTATGCAGTTGTTATAAACAGTTAATAAACATATTTCTAAAATACATGAACAGAAGTCTTTGTTGCTAAGAAACCACATGCTGTTTTTATTTTATTTATTTATTTTAGGTATATTCATACAAAATTAAAAATGAAGTGAGACATCACATTCAGTTGTGAATAACAGGAAACAATTGAAATTTCCTGATAAGAGCAGGGTGGCTCTTTTCACACAAAAGCCCTTGGTGAGACCAGTCACTGCACAATGCAGCAGAGGAACAAGCTTCCATCTAGTTGGTTTAATCAAGAACAGGGTCACTACCTGTAGAAACAACAGTGCTTGCAATACAAAGTAGACCTTAAACAGTTTAACTCAGTCCATGGAAGAGTTGAGCATTTGAGAGTATTTCCAGCCATAACAGATTTACTAGTTATCTGGTAAACATTTAAAAATTTCTGAAGAAATAGCAAAGTGGGCATGTATCTTCAATGTGGAGCACCTGGGGACCTACAACTCAGGAATGGAGACAAGTGATTTGGGGGATACTCTCAATTAACAATCAGGAAAATGGGCTGGAAGCAGGTAGCCACATACCTCTCTCCCTGTGTGGTGCCTCTAATATGTGACTGATGCCTGCCTTTTCTGTGCCTTTGAAATCTCATACAAGATTGGCTATAGGTGAATTGTATTACAAAACCATCCAAGTCCTTCTGGATTTTATTGTCTTTTTGCAGGTCTCTCAACTCAAAAGGCAATTATCCAGAAGTTCTTTCACCACTCTCTCTTCTCATCTTTCAAAGGAAGTGGGACAACAGAAAGCTCCCATTTCTTCCACTACTAGGATTTCTCATACATTAATGGTATGAGTTCTTTCATGTTCTCGACATGAACTGGCACGAATAAAGGCTTTGCCACATTGCTTGCATTGATAGGGTTTCTCTCCAGTGTGAGTCCTTTCATGATATCGAATGTAATTGGAAATAAAGGCCTTACCACAGTGCTTACATTCATAGGGTTTCTCTCCAGTGTGAGTCCTTTCATGGTATCGAATGGAACTGGAACAAGCGAAGGCTTTGCCACATACCTTACACTCATATGGCTTATCTCCAGTGTGTGTCCTTTCATGTATATGTAAGGAAGAGAAATACCTGAATGCTTTTCCACACTGCTTACATTCATGGGGCTTCTCTCCAGTGTGCATCCTTTCATGTACACGCAAGGAAGAAAAATACTTGAATACTTTTCCACATTCCCTACATTCATGGGGTTTCTCTCCACTGTGTGTCCTTTCATGCATTTGAAGTTGTGAGGCACATCGAAAGCCTTTCCCACACTGCTTACAACCATATGGTTTATCTTCAGTGTGTGTCTTTCCATGCCGTTGAAGGTCCGAGGTACATCTGAAGGCTTTACCACATTGCCTACATTCATAGGGTTTCTCTCCAGTATGACTTCTTCCATGCTTTTGAAGGTGTGAGCCACATCTAAAGGCTTTCCCACACTGCTTACATTCATAGGGTTTCTCTCCAGTGTGAGTCATTTTATGATATTGAATGGAACTGAAAGAAATGAAGACTTTCCCACATTGCTTACACTCATAGGGTTTTTCTCCAGTGTGAGACCTTTTATGTCTACAAATTTCACTAGGAAAACTGAATGTGTTCCCACATTTCTTATATTCGTAGACTTTCACTCCTATGTGAGTTCTTTCATGTATTCGAAGGGTAGAGGAACAAGTAAAGGCTTTACCACATTGTTGTTTACACTCATATGGTTTCACACCACTGTGAATTCGTTCATGGATAAGACATAAACTGAGAAAATAGAAGGCTTTCCCACAGTACTTACATTTATAAGGTACATCTCCACTGTGCATTACCCTGTGTCTTTGAATGCATGAATGGGAAATGAAGGTTTCTGCACATTCTTTACCATCATAGGGTTTCTCTTTAGTGCAAGCTCTATCATGTGATTGAAAGGAGTCAGGATAACTGAAGACTTGCTTACATTGCTTATTTCTATATGAATTCTCTTCATATTCCTGATACTCATATGATTTATGTCCAGTATTAAGAGATGGATGACCCATGCCGACTTCTCTACACACACTGCTTGCACATGATGTTACTCCAGGAGGAGTCTTCTTGTTCAGCAAGTCAGCTGCAGTCTGGTTGAAGCTTTCTCCACAGTGATTACTTTCTTTACTTTCAAAGAGTTTCTCTCTAATAGGAAGACTTCAGTGAAAAATAAGAAGCACATTATTAAGGGTTTGATTAAAAGTGATTTATAGGGCCAGGCATGATGGCTCACACCTGTAATCCCAGCACTTTGGGAGGCCGAGGTGGGTGGATCACCTGAGGTCAGGAATTCGACCTCATGGCCAACATGGTGAAACCCCGTCTCTACGAAAAATACAAAAATTAGCTGGGCATGGTGGTGGGTGCTTATGATCCCAGCTACTTGGGAAGCTGAGGTGGGAGAATTGCTTGAACCTAGGAGGTGGAGGTTGAAGTGAGCCAAGATGATGCCATTGAACTCTAGCCTGGGTGACAAGAGCGAAACTCCATCTCAAAAAAAATTTTTTTTACAGTGATTTATATTGGCTGGGTATAGTAGCTCACGCCTGTAATCCCAGCACTTTGGGAGGCTGACACAGGCAGAGCCCTTGAGGACAGGAGTTTGAGATCACCCTGGCCAACATGGCGAAATCCTGTCTCTACTAAAAACACAAAAATTGGCTTGGTATTATGGTTTATGCCTATAATCCCAACTACTTGGGATGCTAGGGCACGAGAATACCTTGGACCCAGGCAATGGCAGTTGCAATAAGTTGAAACTACACCACTCCACTCCAGCCTGGGTGACAAAGCGGGACTCTTGTCTCAAAAAAGAAGAAAAAAAAAGTGATTTATATTCATTAACATCTATTACACTTGCATATTTGACACTGCTCAGCAAAGTGTTAGCTTTCTGCTCTGTCTGAATTATTTGAATATTAATGGACCATATGCTCTACAAGATGGCCTGGGTATACACATTATTTAAAAATTAATATTTCTATGGGGCTTCTTAATCCTATTTTCAAGTGATTTTACAAATACTAAACATGTGCATCTTTTTTTTTGAGTTGAGGTCTCAACTCACCCTATTGTCCAAATTGGAGTGTAGTGGTACCATCATGGCTCACTGCAGCCTCAAACTCCTGGCCTCTAGCAATCCTTTGGCCTGAACACCCCAAAGGACTGGGATTTCAGGCATGAGCAATAGTGCCCAGCCCAACCTAGCTTATATTTAAATATACAGTTTTGGGTAAACATTCTATGAATATATAAATTTGATACTGGGCTTATTTCTGTTCTTTTTTTTTTTTTTTTTTTTTGAGACGGAGTTTTGCTCTTGTTGGCCAGTGGTATGATCTTGGCTCACCACAATCTCCGCCTCCCAGGTTCAAGCGATTCTTCTGCCTCAGTCTCTCCAGTAGCTGGAATTACAGGCACCACACCCAGCTAATTTTGTATTTTTAGTAGAGACAGGGTTTCTCCATGTTGGTCAGGCTGGTCTTGAACTCCTGACCTCAGGTGATCTGCCCACTTCAGCCTTCCAAAGAGCTGGGGTTACAGGTGTGAGCCACCGTGCCCAGCTTTTTTGCTTCTTTTTAATATTTTCTCACATTTTAAGATTTTCCAGAAACATTGCTTTGTCTTACAAGAGAAAATTACCTTAGATTTCTCCTGGAATTTTTGTACTCATCTTCAATGTTTTGGACTTTCCATGTTTTTCCTAAAACACAGACCCAGAAGAAACACAAATCCAGAATTAGTATGAATTTATTTAAAAATTATTAGATTCTATATTCATGGTACATGGTAGCCCTGCCTGATTTAGTCATCCAAGTATTTTCTGTCCATATTCCACATCACTGAACAGCACTGATGAGCTAGAAATATTTGTTCTCTAATTCACCAGGAAGTAATATTGTCAACCTTACCTACAGAGGCCAGGTTCTTGAAGGTTTCCTGCATCACATCCCTGTAGAGATTCTTCTGTGAAGGATCCAGCAAAGCCCACTCCTCCTGTGTGAAGCTCACAGCTACATCCTCAAAGGCCACTGAATCCTGAAACATCTCACATATGTAAAGGAGGATGGGTAAGACTAATAGCCCTGGAGGCCTATACTTTATTCCTAAGAAGTTCCCATGATACTGTGGACTCCAAACATTTATCCCATGACTTTGTCATCACACCTCTTACTTTCTATCTATACTCATGTCCTCCCACAAACCAAGTCCTTTTTTGTTAATAGACAGGGTCTTGCTCAGGCTTGAGTGTACAGATATTGTCTTGTATGACTGTAGCCTTGGACTCCTTGGCTTAAGTGATTCTTCTCCCCTAGCCTTCAGAGTAGCTGGGACTACAGAGTAGCTTCGCCACCATGTGTAGCTTCTTTTTTTTCTTTTTTTGGTAGAGACAAGGTCTCCCTATGTTGCCAAGGTTGGTAATGAACTCCTGGGCTGAAGCAATCCTGCTGCCTTGGCCTCCCAAAATGCTAGGAGTATAGGCATGAACAACCACATCCAGACTCAACAAATGAATTTTTTTTTTGAGACGGAGTCTTGCTCTGTCACCAGGCTGGAGTGCAGTGGCACAATCTCAGCTCACTGCAACCTCCAGCTCCTGGTTCAAGCGATTCTCTTGCTTCAGCCTCCCAAGTAGCTGGGACTATAGGCACGCTCCACCACACCCAACTAATTTTTATATTTTTAGTAGAGACGGGGTTTCACCATGTTGGCCAGGATGGTCTCAATCTCTTGACCTCGTGATCTGCCCGCCTCGGCCTTCCAAAGTGCTGGGATTAAAGGCATGAGCCACTGCGCCCGGCCCCTGAATTCTTATAATAGAAGTGAACTATGGGGTAAAGCAACAACAGAATAGGAAAATGTGTTTTTCTGGTGAATCTAGTAAAAAACGTGTACTGCCTGGGCTGCCCCTTCTGTCTCTTTGTACTGTGGGCCTATAGCATCTCTCATGACAAAGTCCTACAAATTTGTATGTAGAAAAAAGTTAACATTAGCAGTCCTGAGCCTGGGTATCCTTAAAAATACCTGTTTACAAACTTTAACCATTACTGCCATCTGGAAGGTAGATTTTGTTCTGATTCAAGCAGCAGAAACCAAAAACAAAAGACAAAAAAAAAAAAAAAAGACTGGATTTTGCAAGGGGTTCCACCAACTGATCTGATAAGAGAATCACAACTAACTGAAACAGAAACCCATGAGCAGAAGCCTGTATGGGAATGAGTACTGGAGTAGGAAAACCTAAATTGTAATTGATGAATTACTGAATTACTGAAGGCTGATTGCAGAGAAAATTTTGACCAAAAAGACACAAAAAAACACAACTCCAAGAGGCCCAGTCTTAAGACAAAAGGCAAATATTTATTAAAATAAAAAATGTGTGTGGGCCAGGCATGGTGGCTCACGCCTGTAATCCCAGCGCTTTGGGAGTTCGAGGCAGGTGGATCACCTGAGGTCAGGAGTTTGAGACCAGCCTGACCAACATGGTGAAACTTGGTCTCTACTAAAAAATCCAAAAAAATTAGCCGGGTGTGGTGGCGTATGCCTGGAATTCCAGCTACTCAGGAGGCTGAGGCAGGAGAATCACTTGAATCTGGAAGGCAGAGGTTGCAGTGAGCTGAGATTGGGCCGTTGCATTCCAGTCTGGGCAATAGAGCGAGACTCCGCCTCAAAAAAATTTAGCTGGGTGTGGTGGCGCATGCCTGTAGTCCTAGCAACTGAGGAGGCTGAAGCAAAAGAATCGCTTGAACCCAGGAGGCGAAGTTTGCAGTGAGCTGAGATTTCAAGACTGCACTCCAGCCTGGAGACAGAGTGAGACTCTGTCTCAAAAAAAAAAAAAAAAGGAAAAACCCAAAGATATTCTGAGATGGTGTCTGTGCCTTGTGAAGATAAAAGAGGAACGGGCTTTTCACTGGAGTATCAAGTGGTTATTCTTGATTTTCCTCTTATGAAATGTTCAGAAATAGAACACAAATTATTTTATTATCTATTATTTTGAGATGGAGTCTCACTCTGTTGCCCAGGCTGGAGTGCAGTGCCATGACCTTGGCTCACTGCACCCTCCTTCTCTCGGGTTTAAGTGATTCTCCTGCCTCAGCCTCCTGAGTAGCTGGGACTACAGGCGCGTGCCACCATGCCTGGCTAATTTTTGTATTTTTAGTAGAGATAGGGTTTCACCTTGTTAGCCAGGATGGTCTCGATCTCTGACCTTGTGATCTGCCCGCCTCAGCCTCCCAAAGTACTGAGATTACAGGTGTGAGCCACTGCGCCCAGCTAGAACACAAATATTTTTTAAAAAGTCATCCATGACCCTGTGAAAAGATGATAAACCACTAAATACTGCATCTATGTTAAAAAAAGGATGAAGAAATACATTCTACAATAAAGAGAGTTGATAGAGGAGGCTGAGGCAGGAGAATCGCTTGAACCCGGGAGGCGGAGGCTGCGGTGAACCGAGATCATGTCATTGCATTCTAGCCTGGGCAACAAGAGCGAAACTACATGTCAAAAAAAAAAAAAAAAGAAAAAGAAAAAAAAAAAGAAAGTTGATAATACTGTGAGTTGGAGAAGGGGAATTAATGTTTGGAGATGTGGTAAAGAAATTGAAAATATAAGATGTTACTTCAAACTGTTGAGGCGTTAGGGTGGAGTAGCAGGGTGGAAGATTTGAGACCCTGCATGCCATAGATTAGGAAAATGCAGGAGGAAACCAGTCTCCATAGACAGTGTGAACAAACTTAAAGCAGCAACAATTAGACTTCAGTGTGTTTATCACCATAAGGAACTACCTAAGGACACCAAAATCCAACTCAGTTTGAGGCAGGAAAATAGGGTCTGGAGGCAGGAAACATAACGCTCATTCACACTTCAGCTATGAAAGGAAATACCCTCTCCATAGGGCATAAGCCAAGTAAATGACTTTGCAACGTTACTTCATCCTCTCCTTTTATATAGGGCATACCCCAAGTAACCAATGGAATCTTCTAGAGGGTATTTAAACTCCCCCAAATTCTGTAACGGGGCCTTTGAGCCCCTGTGCTCAGGCCTGCTCCCACACTGCGGAGTGTTAAATCCCTTCATTCCTTGCTTGCTTTGTGCGTTTTGTCCACTTCTTTGTTCAAGACGCCAAAACCCTGGACATCCTCCACCGTTAACAAAATGCTATTCTTAAAGTTTTCTGGTAACAAACCACAAATCATGACTGGGTGTTGCCCAGTCATGAATCGCTGTTTGCTCAAACTCTTTAATTTTTAACAGGAAAAACCCGTACAGGGAACCCCACACATCGCAGCTCCTCCCACATGAACCCAGCGGGATTCCTCCATGACCCTCGCGTCCCAGCAGAATCTGGGGAGATGCGGAGCTGCCCAGAGAGGGCTTCGGGGCCGGGGCCCACAGTCGCCCGCGCAGAGAAAGGACAGGACAGGACAGGACAGGACGCCTGGGGTCCCGGCTGCAGGCCCAGCCCCACCCTGCGGCCGAGGGGACGGAGGGCCGAGCTGCGCCGGGAAATTTGGGTCCCAGATCCGCAAGGCGCCGCAAGGAGGCCCAGGTCCCGTCACAGCCACTTCCGGACGGTTCCACCCAGCCCCTCCCCCACCTAGGGACTGTGGCCCCACACACTCACCATCTCCGGGCTTCTGGGTGTCCCGGGGTCCTCTCTAGGGCTCCCGTGAATAGAGCAGGTCACAGCGTAGGCGACAGAGCGACAGAAGTTGTGGCAGAGGGACCCGGGGCCTCTCGGAGCAGGAAATCTGGGATGCCGACAACAACCTGCATAACAACTCAAGTAGAAGCCGCAATGGGCCTCCACCTTCCGGATGGACAGTGGGCCGGGCCCCGCCCCAGCACTCCTGATTGGACAAGGTGCAAGGACCCGCCCCATCAGAACTGAGTGACCGCAGAAGCCCTGGATAACTGGTCCTGCAGAGCCGCTCTGATCGGTTCTAGCCACAGCCTCTCTCTAAGGGACAACTCTCTCCTGAGCCCTGGTCATTGGATATTTTCTTTTCAGCCAAATTTGCTCCATATTTTTAGACAGGGCACTATCTTCTTCCTCACTCAATGGGCTGTCCACACTTCGTCCTGCACAGGATCCTAGGTGTGTGCAGGGAATTCCAGACTCCGTGTCCAATGGAGCGATCTGCTGGCCTCAGAGCAGGAAGGGGAACCCAGACCAGGCCAGGCACGACTGCACCAGGAGGGAGAAGCAGTCAGTTGTCCTTCCGGGGGCCGGGATTAGGGATGAAACATGGCCAAGGCTTTCTCACACACCTCACCCCACCTCACAGCGTGGAAACGCTCCCTCCTTCCAGACAGACCTTCATCTTCAACAGCAGTAAACACTGACTTGGTGATTTTAAGCTTCCAACCTAAATAAACTGTCAACTTTATAGACCCCTTCTCCAGGAGAAGTCCCAAACAGTTCTTTCCCTGAACCTGATCTTCACAGATTTTCTTCAGATATACAAATTACATGTCAAACCCAAAACACTGCTCCTGAAAACGGTCCCAGATTCCAGATGTACAACCACAGAAAGGACACAACTCCTCAAGTGCACCTGCACGTGGCTCTCCTGCTTTCCAGGGCGCTGCATCTCAGAATCCACACTCCTGGTTCTGCTCTGAGCAGCTGGAAGCCGCCTGCAGGGAAGGGTGGCTGTCCAGGAACCACCCAGGAGAGCTCCACTTTCCTCCTTGGCAGAATTCATACTCGCCTCTGCGTGCAGTCCCTGGCGTCCGTCTCTGCTGCCCCCTGCAGGTTATTCACCTGCTGCTCACATCATTCTTCAATTCCAAGACACATCCTCAATCCCACAGTGTGAATGACATGAGCAGAGGGCCAGGTGCGGTAGCTCGCCTGTAATCCCAGCACTTTGGGTGGCCGAGGTGGGTGGATCACCTGAGGTTGGGAGTTTGAGACCAGCCTGACCAGCATGGAGAAACCCCATCTCTACTAAAAAAAAAAAAAAAAAAAAAATTAGTTGTGGTGGCTCATGCCTGTAATCCCAGCTACTCAGGAGGCTGAGGCAGGAGACTCACTTGAACCCGGGAGGTGGAGGTTGCAGTGAGCTGAGATCATGCCATTGCACTCCAGCCTGGGCAACAAGAGCGAAACTCTGTCTCAAAAAACAAAAATAACAAGCAGAGGGCTGGGCGCAGTGGCTGACGCCTGTAATCCTAGCACTTTGGGAGGCTGAGGTGGGCAGATCACGAAAGCCAGGAGTTCAAAACCAGCCTGGCTAACCTGAAACCTCATCTCTACTAAAGATACAAAAAATTAGCTAGGTGTGGTAGCTCAAGCCTGTAGTCCCAGCTACTCGAGAGGCTGAGGCAGGAGAATCACTTGAACTCGGGAGGCAGAGGTTGCAGTGAGTCACTACACTCCAGCCTGGGCAACATGGCGAGACTCTGTCTCAAAAAAGAAAAAAGCTGGGCACAGTGGCTCGCACCTGTAATCCCAGCACTTTGGGAGGCTGAAGTGGGCAGATCACCAGAGGTTGTGAGTTCAAGACCAGCCTGACCGACATGGAGAAACCCTGTCTCTACTAAAAATACAAAATTAGCCAGCATGGTGGTGCATGGCTGTAACGCCAGCTACTTGGGAGGCTGAGGCAAAAGAATCACTTGAACCCAGGAGGCGGAGGATGTGGTGAGCTGATATTGTGCCATTGAACTCCAGCCTGGGCTAAAAGAGCGAGAGTCTCAAAAAAAAAAAAAAGACAAACATGAGCAGAGTCCCACTTTCCTCCAGTGTGTATGTATAAAGTCAAGGAGGAAGCATCTAAGATTATTTAACTGCATGAAAGTGAAACAGGAGTCCCCGGGCACTGTGGCTCATACCTATAATCCTAGCACTTTGGGAGGCCAAGACAGATGGATCACCTGAGATCAGGAGTTCAAGACCAGCCTGGCCAACATGAAACCCCATCTCTACTAAAAATACAAAAATTAGCCAGGCGTGGTAGTGCACACCTATAATCCCAGCTGCTTGGGAGGCTGAGGCAGAAGAATCGTTTGTAGTAGAGACAGAGGTTACAGTGAGCCGAGATCATGCCACTGTACTTCAGCCTGGGCAACAGAGTGAGACTCCGTCTCAAAACAAAAACACACACAAATATTTAGTCATGTTTACTTATTTCTGGTTTCCAGCCTGACTTTCTAACGTTCCTGACTCTGGGACTCTGCAGCTCTTCAGAAATATGCTTTGAAGAAAAAACAAGGTAGAGCACAGGGCACACACGTCTGTTTTAAACTGTGAACCAAAACACAGCATAGCAGCCAGTCTGTCAGAACTGCTTCCAGACTATTGTCCTCAGTCACAATCCTAAATCAATCTAACAATTTTTTTTTTCTTCAGTCCACAAGTAATCTAAAAGAAACACATAGGCAGAAGAATTTATTATCATCTTTCTACCAAGTCAACATCAGGCATTAAAAAAATGTAAAACAAAGTGAAAAGCATCCTTCTCTGACTCATCATAGACCCAGTATCTGCCAGTCACCAACAGCTATCTTCATTTCACCTATTGTAGCCAACTTTTATCAGAGAGCTATCAGAGGCATACTTTATAACGGAGCATGTCATTTTGTGTTTTATGAATTTTAAAGTTTTTGTTTTGAACTTTTATTTGCATTTTCTTTTTGCTGAATTTATTTGTCTCTTAAGTTTATGCTTCTTGTGGGGTATCTTTTTCTTCTGTACAGTCATCTCCTTTTCTGCTTTTGGAACAACGTGTTTCTTTTCACTAAGCATCTTCTGGATATGGCAGGAGTCTGTGGATGGGTTCGTCTGCCCATGAGTTCTGTAAGTGTTCCCTCTGGATGTGCTCAATAACCAGGGAATCTACATCTACACCCTTAAATGCAGCATAACTGCATCTTTAACCAAATTTCAGTACCTCTTCTGGGCCACTGATGCTGAGTCCAGCCCCAATGCTGGTTGTCTTGGGTACAGCTCCTGACTCCACCTTCTAAGGTTGCAATGGTACACATAATTTCTGTAAAAGAAAATATTTCAGATACTTGGTGGCTTTTCATTTAGTCATACCCGTGATGGCCTGAGCACCTTCACAAGAGTCCTTACAGTGAACATGAGAGTTTCATCCTTCTAACATGCATGACTTTGTGGGATATCCTGGGTCATAGTGAATACTGTTTATAGATCAACTCAGGCCACACAAGAGGAATGGTTATCTTTGGTCTTTAAAGAGAATTGATGAAAGATTAAAAAAAAAAAAAGTGGAAGCCAGGCACAGCAGCTGTACATGTAGTGACAGCTACTTGGCAGGGTGAGGTAGGATTGTGAGCCCAGGTATTTGAAGTTCTAGTGCACTAAGATGACACCTATGAATGCAACTGCACTCTAGCTGGGTCCACACAGCAAGACCAAATCTCTAAAAAAATAAATAAAAAAGGAAAATATTTGTGATTAGAAAAAAGGTTTTCAGGCTGGGCGCAGTAGCTCATGCCTGTAATCCCAGCACTTTGGGAGGCCAAGGCAGGCAGATCACCCAGTCAGGAGTTTGAGACCAGCCTGGCCAACGTGGTAAAACCCTGTGTCTACTAAAAATACAAAATTACCCGGGCATGATGGCACGTGCCTGCAATCCCATCTACTCGGAAGGCTGAGGCAGGAGAATCACTTGAACCTGGTAGGCCAAGGTGGCAGTGAGCCAAGATTGCACCATTGCACTCCAGCATGGGCAACAAGAGCAAAACTCCATCTCAAAAAAAAAAAAAAGAAAAAGAAAAAAAAAGAAAAATGGTTTTCATTTAAGACATTCATTAAAGAAAAAAGTACTTTAAAAAGAGATTAGGCCTGATGCAGTGGCTCATGCTTGTAATCCCACCACTTTGGGAGGCTGAGGCAGATGGATCACTTGATGTCAGGAGTTCAAGACCAGCCTGGCCAACATGGAGAATCCGTCTCTACTAAAAATATAAAACATTAGCCTGGTATAGTGGTGCATGCCTCTAATCCTAGCTACACGGGAGGCTGAGGCAGGAGAATCACTTGATCCCAGGAGGCAGAGGTTGCAGTGAGCCGAGATCGTGCCAATATACTCCAGCCTGTGTGACAGAGCAAGACTCCATCTATCTTTTTTTTCTTTTTTTTTTTTTTAAAGACGGGGTCTCACCATGTTGGTCAGGCTGGTCTTGAACTCCCGACCTCAGGTGATCCGCCTGCCTTGGCCTCCAAAGTGCTTGGATTACAGGCGGGAGCCACCACGCCCGGCCCCAAGACTCCATCTAAAAAAAAAAAAAAAATTAGAAGGCTGGGCATGGTGCTCACACCTGTAATCCCAGCACTCTAGGAGGCCTTGGTGCAAATCCCTTGAGGTCAGGAGTTTAAGACCAGTCTGACCAACATGGTGAAATCCTGTCTCTACTAACAAATATTTAAAAATAGCCTGAAGTGGTGTTGGGTGCCTGTAATCCCAGCTACCTGGGAGGCTGAGGCAGGAGAAGTGCTTGAAGCCAGGAGGTGGAAGCTGCAGTGAGCCAAGATTGGACCACCAAATTTCAGCTTGGGCAACAGAATGAGACTATCTCAAAAAAAAAAGAAAAGAAAGAGAGATTAGAGGCTGGGCATGTGGCTCATGCCTGTAAACCAGCTACTTGGGAGGCTGAGGCAGGAGAATCACTGGAACCCAGGCGGCAGAGGTTGCGGTGAGCCAAGAATTTGCCACTGCACTCCAGCCTGGGTGATAGACCGAGACTCCATCTCAAAAAAAAATAAATAAAAACTCATGAGAAAGAATGGTATAAAATATGTAGTGTACCCAAGAGCCAACCATTTATTAATATCCTGTAATAGGGGATAGGATATTTTAGGGATATTTATGCATAGGAACTTTAGCCTTTTGTTTTGATAAGTCTTTCTGAGGCAGTGAGTCTGACAATGGTACCTCAGTTATCCCTTTAGTGAGTTTCTTAAAATGAGGGCTTGCTGCTTAGGTATTGGGCTTTCAATAGGAGGGAACAGAATTTTCTATATATATACATCTGCCATTTTGCTGGACTAACCTGGTTATTATTATTATTTTTTTAAGATGGAGCCTCACTCTGTCACCCAGGCTGGAGTGCAGTGGCATGATCTCAGCTCACTACAACCTTTACCTCCTGGGTTCAAGCAATTCTCCTGCCTCAGTCTCCTGAGTAGCTGGGACTTCTGGTGCATCCCACCACACCTGGTTAATTTTTCTATTTTTTAGTAGAGATGGGCTTTCACCAGGCTGGTCTCGAACTCCTGACTTTGTGATCTGCCTGCCTTGACCTCCCAAAGTACTGGGATTACAGGTATGAGCCACCACGCTCAGCTAAACCTATATATATATATTTTTTTATGACAGAACTGTCTTAAGGTCTTACTGGAGGTGTGTCTTTTTTTTTTTTTTTTTTTGAGACAGTCTCACTCTGTCTCCCAGGCTGTAGGGCAGTGGTGTGATCTCTGCTCACTGCAGCCTTTTGTCTCCCAGGTTCAAGTGATTCTCTTGCCTCAGCCTCCTGAGTAGTTGGGATTACAGGTCTGTGCCACCACGCCCAGCTAATTTTTTTTGGATTTTTAATAGAGGGGGTTTCACCATGTTGGCCAGTCTGGTGTCAAACTCCTGACCTCATGATCCACCTGCCTCAGACTCCCCAAATACTGAGATTACAGGCGCGAGCCACTGCACCTGTTTGAGATGTGTCTCTCTTAAGAGTTATTTCCAACTGTGTCCTAGGTCTCAGAGTGAGGCGTCAGCTAAACTGATCCCCAAAATTTTTGCTCTTGGGTTACTGGCATTTATTTGTGATGCTGTCAGATGACAGTGCCTGCAGAAGCTTCAGAATCATTTTCTGATGGTTCTCATGATTTGAGGGAAACACACTTTTGCCATGACTGGATTCCGTGGCTTCAAGGAATCTTATGTGAATTAAGCAATCTTCTCGCCTCGGCCTTCCAAATTGCTGGAACTACAGGGATTTTCTCCAGTGTGAGTCCGTTCATGCATTTTAAGACTTGAGGCACATCCAAAGCTTTTCCCACATTGCTTACATGCATAAGGTTTCTCTCCAGTGTGAGTCCTTCCATGTGTTCGAAGGTGCGAGGCAGATCTAAAGGCTTTCCCACATTGCTTACATTCATAGGGTTTCTCTCCAGTGTGAGTCCTTTCATGATATCGAACGGAATTGAAAGAAACAAAGGCTTTCCCACACTGTTTACATTCATATGGCTTCTCCCCAGTGTGAGTTATTTTATGTGCATGAAGGCATGTGGAACTATGGAATGCCTTCCCACATTCATTACATTTATAAGGCTTCTCTCCAGTGTGCGTTCTTTCATGTATTCGAAGACTACCAGAATGACTAAAGGCTTTACCACATTGTTTACATTCATATGGTTTCTCTCCAGTGTGAGTTCGTTTGTGGATAAGATACAAACTGAGACACATCAAGGCTTTCCCACAAAAGTTACATTTATAGGGTCCATCTCCACTGTGCATTATCCTGTGTCTTCGAATGCTTGAACGGGAAATAAAGCTTTTTCCACATTCCTCACAGTCATAAGGTTTGCCTCCAGTGTGAGCCCATTCGTGTGTTCGAAAGTAGGGGAGATCGCTGAAGGCTTTCTTACAGTATGTACATTTATACGGCTTCTGTCCGTATTCCTGATACTCATATGGTTTGTGTCCAGTGTCAGCTCTGAGGTGCCTTTTAAGGGATGCATGACCCATGCTGACTTCTCCACGTGATTTTACTCGAGGAGGAGTTTTCTTCTTCAGCATGTTATCTGGAACCTGGGTCAAAATTTCTCCATGCTGATGACCTTTTTCACTTTCCAAGAGTCTCTCTCCCATAAGACCTCTGTGAACAATGAGAAGTATATCATAATGGGTTTCTTTACTACTGATTTAATATTCATTAACAAGTTTTTGTACTTGGACTTTTAATGTGTAGGCTTTCTGCCCTATCTGAATGTGACCAGACCACATGCTCTACAAGATGGCCCAGCTATACCTGTTATCTAGAAAGATAATATTGACATAGGGCTTCTTAGTACATTTAAAAAATTTTTTTGAGATAGGGTCTCACTCTGTCATCTAAGCTGGAGTCTGATGGTGAGATCCCAGCTCACTGCAACCTCCATCTCCCAGTCTTAAGCCATCCTGCCACTTTATCCTCCCAATTAGCTGAGACTACAAGCATACACCATCATGCCTGGCTAATTTTTTTTTTTTTTTGAGACAGAGTCTCGCTGATGCCAGGCTGGAGTGTAGTGGTGCAAACTTGACTCACTGCAACCTCCACCTCCCAGGTTCAAGCAATTCTCCTGCCTTGGCCTCCTGAGTAGCTGGGATTACAGGTGCGCGCCACCATGCCCAGCTAACTTTTGTACTTTTTAGTAGAGAAGGGTTTCAGCATGTTGGCCAGGCTAGTCTAGATCTCTTGACCTTGTGATCCCGTCTCAGTCTCCGAAAGTGTTGGAATTACAGGCATAAGCCAGCACGCCCGGCCTAATTTTTATATTTTTTGCTAGAGATGAGATTTTGTCACATTTCCCTGGCTGGTCTCAAACACCTAGACTCAAGCAATCCGCCTGCCACTGTTAAAGTGTTAGGATTACAGGTATGCACTTGGGTGCCCAGCCAATGCTGTTTTTGAGTAAACTATTTTACAAGTACTAACCGTCTTTGTCAATTTTATTGCTTCTGAGTCAGGGTCTTGCCCTTTAACCCCTGCTAGATTGTAATGGTGCTATCATGGCTGAGCGTAGCCTCAAACTCTTCAGCTGAAGCAATCCTCTGACCTGAACTTCCCAAAGGGCTGTATTATAGGCTTCAGCCATGATATTCAGCTTATAACTCACTTAAATAATATGTTTTTAGAGAAAAATTTCTAAGAATAAATACAGTGGAAGTTGGCTTATTTCTTGTTTGCTTCTTTTTAACTTTTTTTTTTTTTTTGAGACAGAGTCTCACTCTGTTGCCCAGGCTGGAGTGCAGTGGTGTGATCTTGGCTCACTATAACCTCCACCTCCCAGATTCAAGTGATTCTCCTGCCTCAGCCTCCTGGGATTACAGGCATGCACCACCATGCCTAGCTAATTATTGTATTTTTAGTAGAGACAGGGTTTCACCATGTTGACCAGACTGATCTTGAAATCCTGACCTCGTGATGCATCTGCCTCGGCCTCCCAAAGTGCTGGGATTACAGGCGTGAACCATCTTCTTCCTTTTTTTTGAGACAGAGTTTTGCTCTTGTTGCCCAGGCTGGAAGGCAATGGCATGATCTCAGCTCACTGCAACCTCTGCCTCCCAGGTTCAAGCGATTCTCCTGCCTCAGCCTTCCAAGTAGCTGGGATTACAGGCATGCGCCATCACGCCCAGCTAATTTTGTACTTTTTTTGAGATGGAGTCTCACTCTGTCGCCAGGCATGATCTCAGCTCATTGCAACCTCCGCCTCCCAGGTTCAAGTGATTGTCCTGCCTCAGCCTCCTGAGTAGCTGGGACTACAGGTGCACACCACACCCAGCTAATTTTTGTCTTGATCCCTTGACCTCCTGATCTGATCGCCTCACCCTCCCAAAGTGCTGGGATTATAGGCAAGAGCCACCGCGCCCGGCCTAATTTTGTTTTTAGTAGAGACGGGTTTCCACATGTTGGTCAGGCTGGTCTTGAACTCCCAACCTCAGGTGATCCGCCCACCTCAGCCTCCCAAAGTGCTGGGATTACAGGTGTGAGCCACCTCACCCAGCCCATTTTCTTCAATTCTGTGATAGTCTAGAGGG
>CAUYQU010021322.1:0-40198 GCA_963574635.1 Cheracebus regulus
TAATAAATGGTATTGGGAAAACTGGCTAGTCATGGGCAGAAAGCAGAAACTGGACCCCTTCCTGACACCTTACACTAAAATTAACTCCAGATGGATTAAAGATTTAAACATAAGACCTAACACCATAAAAATCCTAGAAGAAAATCTAGGCAAAACCATACAGGACATAGGCATAGGCAAGGACTTCATGACCAAAACACCAAAAGCATCGGCAACAAAAGCCAAAATAGACAAATGGGACCTAATTAAACTCCAGAGCTTCTGCACAGCAAAAGAAATAATCATTAGAGTGAATCAGCAACCAACAGAATGGGAAAAAATTTTTGCAATCTACCCATCTGACAAAGGGCTAATATCCAGAATCTACAAAGAACTAAAACAGATTCACAAGAAAAAAACAAACAAGCCCATTCAAAAGTGGGTGAAGGATATGAACAGACGCTTTTCAAAAGAAGACATACATGAGGCCAACAAACATATGAAAAAATGCTCATCATCACTGGTCATTAGAGAAATGCAAATCAAAACTACATTGAGATACCATCTCACGCCAGTTAGAATGGCGATCATTAAAAAAATCTGGAGACAACAGATGCTGGAGAGGATGTGGAGAAATAGGAACACTTTTACACTGTTAGTGGGAGTGTAAATTAGTTCAACCATTGTGGAAGACAGTGTGGTGATTCCTCAGTGACCTAGAAACAGAAATTCCATTTGACCCAGCAATCCCATTACTGGGTATATATCCAAAGGATTATAAATCATTCTATTATAAGGACACAGGCACATGAATGTCCATTGCAGCACTGTTTACAATAGCAAAGACCTGGAACCAACCCAAATGCCCATCGATGATAGACTGGACAGGGAAAATGTGGCACATATACACCATGGAATACTATGCAGCCATAAAAAATAATGAGTTTGTGTCCTTTGTAGGGACATGGATGAACCTGGAAACCATTTTTCTCAGCAAACTGACAGAAGAACAGAAAATCAAATACCGCATGTTCTCACTCATAGACAGGTGTTGAACAATGAGAACACATGGACATAGGGAGGGGAGTATCACACACTGGGATCTGTAGGGGGGAACTAGGGGCAGGACAGCGGCGGGTGGGGAGTTGGGGAGGGATAGCATGGGGAGAAATGCCAGATATAGGTGATGGGGAGAAAGGCAGCAAACCACATTGGCATGTATGTACCTATGCAACAATCTTGCATGTTCTTCACATGTACTCCAAAACCTAAAACGCAATAAAGTACATATTTTTTAAAAAATGGTAACAACTGATTTTTAGGCAGCTGCCTCTGGTAGATGGCTTGGAGGCATGTGGACTGAGGACAGAAACATAGGAGGCCACCACAAAGGTGCAAGTAAGAGGTGATGAAGAGCGGTAGTTGGAGAGTGACCATGGGGATAGAAAGGTGTGCCAGAGGCACAAAAGAAGAGTCATAAATTTTTTTCTAAATTGTTTAATGTGAAACATCTAGAAAATTTGAAAGAACAATAAAATAAATATCTCTACCATCTCTTCAATGTAGATTCAACAATTGTTACTATTTTGCCATATTTTCTCTACCTGTACACACACACACACACAAACACACACACACATACATATATATGTGTGTGTGTGTGTATATATTTTGAAAGTTGTTGAAATCATTACACCTCACACCTAAACATCTACACCTAAATGTACATCTTCTATAGGCCAGATGCAGGGGCTCATGCCATAATCCCAGCACTTTAGGAGGCCAAGACAGGCAGATTGCTTTAGCCCAGGAGTTGTTTGAGACCAGTCTAGACAACATAGTGAAACTCTGTCTCTACGAAAAATACAAAAATTAGCCAGGTGTGTTGACATGCACCTGTAGTCCCAGCTACTTGGGAGGCAAAGGTGGAAGGATTGCTTGAGCCCAGGAGGTTGAGGCTGCAGTGAGCTGTGTTTGTGACACTGTACTCCAGCCTGCGTGACAAAGTAAGACCCTGTCTCACAATAAATACATAAATATCACCTCCTAAAAATAAGAATTTTCTTATATATAACCACAATGTCATTATCATTTCTAATAAAATATTAGCTCCTTAACATCATATAATATCCATATTATTTAATATATGGCTTATATTCAGATTTTCCCTAAGTGTTTCTAAAAAAAATTTTAGCTGTTTTTATCAAGCTAAGAGTCCTTTGAGGTTCATATATTTGGTTGTTACGGCCTTTTAGTCTCTTTTAACGTGGGACAGCTCCTCAAGTTCTTCTCCCACCATGAAAATGACTTTTGGAGGAATAAAAAAAAAACGTTGTTTTGTAGAATATCTTAAATTCAGATTCTTCTGCAGGTTTCTTTGTAATTTGGTTTTTCTTTGTTCCCTATAACTCCTATATATTTGAGTTTAAGCCTGACTAAAAGCTTACTTAGATTCAGGTTAAGCACTTTTGGCAAGAATATAAGTGATTTCATGAATTTCATCTGTACCCCATCAGGAGGAACATAATACAAACCTGTCCCATATCAGTGATTCTAAGGTTGATCACTTGGTTAAGGTGGTGACTGCCAGAGCTCTCCTTTGCACTTTTTACAGTTAGGAAGTGACATGTTCTGTGATACCTTGTATCTGTGTGAATAACCTGTTCTGCAATAAGCTTTTACTACTAAAGATCCTTGCCTGAATTAATTACTTTATTGGGAGTTGCAAATTAGTAACTTTCAAATATTGTCATTCCTTCATTGGTATTCTTCTCTAAAGATGAGTTTTCCTTCATCACATAGATGATATAAAATTCCTTTTAAAAAGGCCAGGCAAATGTTTAGTTCTTTACCTTTACTACCAATGTCAGAGTAAGCATTTATTGAATAATCACTGCCAATGATGGCAAATTTGTTTTTTTTCTTTTTCTTTCACTGTTTTGGGTATTACTATGGACTAATGAATTTTTATGTATTCAATATTTTATAATCAATATAGTCATGTTCAAACCGTCCAAAATTTGGCTAGTGGGAGACCTTTCAAGCTAGCCCCTGTGTCCTTGTATCATGCTCCCATAAATCACTGAGCACTTCCCTGATATAGCAAAATGTCCTAAACTTACCTTGTGGTTTCTATGTTCAACACCTGGAATCAGCTATTTGTCCAAAGATCTTTTCAGTAAGCAAAGATGAGTACAAACCAAGATCTGGGTTCTAGGTATTGCTCATTGCTAGAGGAATATCATTGCTTTTGTGTTCTTTCAGTGAACAGAACTAGAAAAACACAGGCATATATATTTTTAAGTCATGAGTCCATATTATATTGCCAATTCAAATTTAATGTGGTTTAAAATTACAAGTGTTTTCTAGGCACGGTGGCTCATGCCTGTAATCCCAGCACGTTGGGAAGCCAAGGCAGGCAGATCACTTGAGGTCAGGACTTCGAGACCAGCCTGGCCAACATGTGAAATCCCATCTCTAAAAACAAAAATTAAAAAATAATAAGTGTTTTTATTAGACATTTTTAAAGAAGCATGAACAGACTTTGAATAATGAGTTAAATGTAAGAGGCAAGGACAAAGAAAGAATGAAGAATAAATCCCCGAGTTCCCAGTTTGAGAATCTGAACTTGGGTTGATGGTGCTGCTATTGCCATTTTACCCAAGGTAAGGAGTAAGAAAAAAAGAAAAATTCATAGGGCAGGGGTGGGGGATGAGAAGTCAGTTATACATAATTCAGTGCTTTATTTTATTTGTTGCTTCATCATAAAATTAAATAATCTATTTAAGATACACACAGGTGAGCAATAAAAAAAGAAATTTATAGAGGTATAAAAATGTAAGTTATATCCAAAGTACCAGTCAAGATTCACCTTAAGGATTGGATACTCTTCGAACACTGTTAAAATTTGTGGAAACTCCAGTATGTGGATGAAGTCATAAGCCTGAGTATGACTTCTTAGGGTATAGAAATCTAGCTCAAGCAAAGGAGAAAAGAAAAACAAATTTAAAATTAAGGTGAGAAACTTCTGGAAAATAAGGAGAAACTCAAAAAAAAAAAATCCACCCTGGATTTAAAACATGGTGGACAAGTTTGCCAGGGCTGCCATAACAAAACACCACAGGCTAGGTAGTTTAAACAACAGAAATGTATTTTCTCACAGTGCTAGAGAATAGAAGGCTAAGATCAAGGTGATGTCGATAGGTTTGTTTTCTTCTGAGATCTTTCTTCTTGACTTGTGGATGTCTCCTTCTTGTCGTGTCCTCATATAGTCACCCTTTGGTCTCTGTGTTGTTTGTGTCCTAGTCCTCTTTTCTTCTAAGGGCACTGGTCGTACTGAATCAGGGACCATCTGTATGGCCTCATTCTACCTTAATTACCTCTTTAAATGCTCTATACCCAAGTAGTCACATTCTGAGATTCTAGGGGTTAGAATTTCAACATATAAATTTGTTGTGGAGAATAGAGTTCAGCCCCATAACACATGGGATAGAAAAAAGCTATGTGATAGAACAGATACATGCTTGAGAAACTCAGGAAGTCTTCTCTATGGCTGGATCTCATTTCTAACTGGACAAAGTTTGGTGGCATTATTACTCCACAATAGCTTGAGCAAGTTTGAGATGATGATTAATGGTGAGCCACATGTTTGTCTACATTTCTTTGGTCAACAATGAATACACACAGAGAAAATTGAAGACAGAAGAATATATCCACCCTGTTTCCACCAAGATTTTCTAGGCTTTGGATTTGAGTCATTATGCTTAGTTTGCTTTCTGCCCAGGGAGCGGGGGTGGCATTTAATCATTGCATTTTCCCTCTTTTTTCCAGACAAGCAGCCCTGTGCTGATGGCCTCATCTGAGACCAGCCTTAGTTGCCATAAATGATATGGGAACGATGGGTTTCATCTACTGTAGTACAGGAAAAACTAACGAAGAGGAAATGAAGTTTTGTTAAGGATGCTAGAAGTCTGGCACAGATGAGAAAAGCACAGGGCTGGGGCTAGTAAAGTGACTGGTTCAGGGACTTGCTTGGCTAGTTAGACACACAGGTAGGGCTCTGCCTCCTGACTCACATCCCAGTGTTCATTCTATTCTACTCTACTAAGTAGTTCTGTGTTTAGTTTTTCCTGGTTAAAAATGTTCCTGGAAGCATTGCTTATGAATAACTAGAAATGCCAAGGAACACTATAGTACAGTGGTTAAGAGTGCAGACTGGCCAAACAAGCCTGCGTTTGCATCTCATCTTTATCATTCTACCACGATGTAGCCTTGAGCAGGTTGTCTAACTTCCTAAAACTTCAGCTTCCTCAACAGTGAAATCAGGATAACAATAGCACCTACCACAAAACAGTCCTGAGGACTTAAATAAGTTAAAGCATTTTGAAAAACTAATAGTGTTAGGTACATAGTAAGTGTTCAATAAATAGGAGGTGTTATTATTCATCATAACACTCTAAAATTTATCAGAATTCAAATTTCCATTCTTGTTTCTTAGGTAAAACAAAGCAAAAATAAAGTAATAATGGGCAAATTTCTTTAATTTGACATCTTCCCAATTCACAACCAAGAGGATGTTTACTACAGTATCCTAGGATCAAGCAGTTGAGCACAAGGACAAAAAGCAGGCCTAATAATTGAGTCAAAGGGTTTCACAACTCTAATTATTTAAAATCACAACCGAAGGAGAAAACAAAACCCCCCAAGGCAGTAGAATGAGAGAAAAGGAAGTTCTGAAGCAATGGAAAGAACATGGAAAAAAATAAAGGATGCTATCAGATCTGGAAGCTCATCAAAATATTGGGGCAAGCCAGGAATGAAAAAAACCACTTTCTAGATTTTTCCTCAAGATAGCCCCTCAAGCAAAATGAGCCCTTTCCCCTCCCAAAGCAGAAGGCAAAGCAGTGGTTTTAAAGGCCAAGTAGACAGTAGACGTGAAGAGGTTTGTTCTGATGAAGGGTCACATGAGGAATTGGCCATTATATCCTGATGGGGGCCTTCATCAGTGACTCCTGTAAAATGCGGGCTACTCACTAGGCCCTCATGTTTGAGCTGGCTGCTATGTTAATTTTTTAAAATCAGTGATTTCTTTCAACATTTGGGTTCCAGGGCCCTGTTGGACAATCTATCATTCAAAATTAATGAGATGCTATTCATAAAGTATCTAATTGTGCACATGGGAAACTCTAGCCTCAGTTGAAGAAACACAGCATTTTAAAAACAGATGTGTGTCACAAGAAGATACTTAAAAACTATTTATTTTGTCAGTCTTTATTGCTTCAAGGGCCAAAGAGCAAGACCCAGAAGGAAAAGCACAAAGTAATGAATTTACACAGCATATAAAGAAGACAGAGCCAGAGGGATTCTTCCAGAATAGACATCTGCAGGCTTTCTAGCTAAATTGAGGGAGAAAGGGACTTTCAGTTATGTGGTCATTTCAGTTCTTTGCTTTGCTGAAATGGTCACCAATGAGCCAGACCCATTAATACTCTTTGTTAATTTTATTTCTTTTCTTTTCTTTTTTTTTTTTTTGAGATGGAGTTTTGCTCTTGTTGCCCAGGCTGGAGTGCAGTGGCATGATCTTGACTCACTACAACCTCCACCTCCCAGATTCAAGCGATTCTCCTGCCTCAGCCTCCCGAATAGCTGGGATTACAGGCATGCACCACCATGCCCAGCTAATTTTGTATTTTTAGTAGAGACAGGGATTGACCATGTTGGACAGGCTGGTTTCAAACTCCTGACCTCAAGTGATCCACCCACCTCGGCCTCCCAAAGTGCTGGGATTACAGGCATGAGCCACCACGCCCGGCCGATTTTATTTCTTCTTATTCTCAAACTGCATTGGGAAACCTTTGTAAGGTGATTTGACAGTATTTATTTAAAAATGTTTAAAGTGCATAATCTTTGACCTAATAATTTCATTTTTTAGGAATTTCTCTACAGAAATTCTAATTCTAAAATGTATAAAGAGATAGCTATGAGGAAATCTGTCCCATTGTCTGAAATACTGTAAATTGAAAGCCACCTAATGCCCCCCAGTATGGACTTGCTGAATAAACTCTGATTTAGCCATATACACACCTTGGGATCAGACTACCTGAGCCCCCATTTCACTACAACTTATTAGTTGTGGTTGCTTGTATTCATTTTCTATTGCTGCCTTAACAAATTACCACAATTTTATAGGCATTAAACAACACTGATTTATTATGTTACACTTCAGCAGGACAGAAGTCTGGTATGAACTAAAATCAGTGGGTGGGCAAGGTTGCATTCCTTCCTGTACAGTCTAAGAGAAAATCCCTTTCCTTGCTCATTCAGATGTTGGCAGAATTCAGTTCCATGAGGTTGTAAGATGGAGATCTCTGTTTCCTTGCTGGCTACTAGCTGAGTGCTGCCCTTAGCTGCTAGAGGCCCCTTACTTGTTCCTGAACGTAAATCTCAAGATCTCAAAAACAGCGATAGGGCATTGAATCCTTCTCATGCTGTCATCTCTCTGACCCTGCTTTCACCATCTTATCTTGCTCTAACTCAGCTGGAAAAGGCTTCCCCTTTAAGGACTCAAGTGATGAGATTGGGTCCACCTAGATAGTCCAGCATAGTCTCCCCATTTCACAGTTCTTAGTCTTAATCACATCTGCAAAGTCCCCTTTGCCACATAAAATAACATATTCATAGGTTCCAGGGATTTGGACATAGACATCTTTGGGGACCATTATTCTATCTGCCACTCCTCTCTAAGCCTCAGGCCCCTCATCTCTAAAATGGGGCTTCTTTTGACATATAATTGTTGCAACTTTTAGATGACACAAAGCATATATTATTACCCAAAAAATGTTAGCTATCATCATCATTGCTATGTAGTCATTAGAAAGAATGAGATAGAAATGTGTTACTGACATAGAAAGATACTCAAAAGTTATAACAACAAAGTAAGCTATCAAAGAGTACATATAGTATAACCATTTTTCTGTAAAAGAAGAAAAAAGAAGGAAAGATGGATCATTGTTTTGGCTTACGAAAAAAACTGGATGATTTTACCAATGGATTGAGATTGAGAAGATAATACAGACTTGGAGTTTTAAAAATAACACGTAAGTTTTATTTTCATAAAGTGGCAGCCTCATTAAAAAAGAGAAATAGAACGTTTATTTTTCAAACCAATGTGGAAACAAAAAAGAAGAAGGAAAGCAAAAAGGAATTTTAAAATGATTACTTACAAGGACAAAAAAGAAGAAGGAAAGCATGAAAAATTTCAATAAATAAAAAATTCCGAGAAAAATGTTAAAAACAATCTCAAACATACCTATAATCACAATAAGTATAATAGATCACACCTGCTTATTAAAATACAGAGATTCTCAGTTGGAGAAAATAACAGAATCCATATGTGTAAAAATAACACTTGGGTAAAAATTTAAAACTCAAACATTAATATCATTAATATATCGATCACAGAAAAATACATATTTAGTAAAATTACAGGAACAGAGATGGGAAACAAATACACCGATTTGAGGCTTATGGTTGCCTCTAGGAATAAAAGGAAGGAAATGCATAGGGGAAGACTACAAAAAGGATATCAACTATATCTGTAATGCTTCATTTCTTTTTCCTTTTTCCCTTTATTTTTCACATGAGTAAGTTCTTCAGTGGTGATTTCTGAGATTTTGATGCACCCATCACCCAAGCAGTACCCAATGTGTAGTCTTATATCTCTCACTCTCCTCCCACCCTTCCCCTGAGTCCATTGTATCATTCTTATGCCTTTGCATTCTCATAGCTTAGCTCTCAATCTTTTTAATAAAACTAAAATATCTGAAACATGGGACAAGATATTTACCTTTTTAAATTCTGCTCTGTTACATCCTGTACTTTTCTGTCATTTAAAATATTTTGAATATTTGTTCAAAGAACTGTACTTAGAAGTCAGAAATAGAGATGCCAACCTAATGGCACATATATTTTGGGTTCTAGAAAAAATTCTGAACTTTTAAAGATAGGCATGGATCTAGGGCAGACAGAGGGAGATGTATTTTCACTTGTCCATTAGTTAAGGTTGTTATCTATTGAACAGTTACACTAGGTTAAGGATGATACTGTTTGAAAATGCCCAAAATATGCACATGAAATGTTTAAGAAGACTTAAGTAGACATGTGTATGCAAAGTTAATATAGTTCAGAAATGTCAAAAAACAAAGAAGCAATTGGAATAGTGACTAAATTTCTCAGAGAAGTTTAATTTTGAGCCAGAATATGAAGGAGAAGTTCATGGCTTTCTAAGAGGGATTCCTCTGGCGGCCTATGGTGGTGGGAGCATCTAGAAGCTGCCTCAGTGTTGGGGCAAAATGAGATGAGCCCAGATCCAAAACAACACTGGTAGGAATCAGGGCATGGAGGGCAATAAAGAGGCCAAGGCAGTGGGACCCAGTGATGAACCAGGCAGGTCACAGGTGAGAACAATTCAGATAGGAAAATGGACTGTGCCAAGGCACAAAGAAGGGACCTCGTTACCGAATACAGCGAACAGTAGGAGTTCAGCGTGATTGGAGCAGATTTCCTTCCTGAAATTCTGAAGAACTGTGAAAGCAGATACAGGAATTTATATGAACATAAGCACAGGAATATGTCAATGTGCAATTAAACAGAAGAGGTAGGCTACCAGGAGAATAGGTCTAATGTCACAGATTTAGATTAACCACGCCAATCAACTTCTTCCTTATACATTTGCTGGCTCCACAGTAAAAATGTAAAGCATAAAGAAGGTATTTATGAACTGCTTTGAAAGAAAAATGGGAAATGCTGATGGAGAGCTGCGAGTAAGTCTCAGCTCCTTCCCTGCTGAAAGTGTTAAAGTTACCTTTCCAGGGCCAGATACAGTCAATTATTTAACAGACACAGACAAATAGCATCCTCCAGAAAGGATCATCTATTTTGAAAACATCCCACTTCATGTCATCACAGTACTTTAATGTCTGGCTATTCATTCTGCCTTCAAGTTAGTTTGAGTGCAGGGCTCAACCTATATTCTATTTGGGGTGACGCAGATGGCCAACACCACTGATTGGAAACTTGAGGCCTTCCAGATCTTGCGGCTTACAGCCCAAGGCACCTGTGACCTGCCTGGTTCATCACTGGGTCCCACTGCCTTGGCCTCATTATTGCCCTCCACAACCTGATTCCTGCCAGTGTTGTTTCAGATCTGGGCTCATCCCACTTTGTCCCAACACTGAGGCAGCTTCTAGATGCTCTCTCCACCATACAGCCACCAGCATGTACTCACACTGTCTTTAATGACCAATTTGAAAGATCCCCGCTATGCTGAAAACCTTCCCAAGAGAGCCTTACAATGGATTGCCTCACACTAATGTGCTTCTGTGAGTTGTGAGGTGGGTCACAGGCCATTTGCTACTAATAATAAAGCCCCAAAGACTCCATAGAATCCTGTATCTAGAGTGCCTTCTCCCATCGCTGAGTCACCAGCTGTGCTGCCTGGCAAATTCCTTTTCCTCTCGCAGGTCTCAGCTCAGATGCTCTCTCTGTGAATCCATAATCCTCAGCACCCACTCCCACCCCATCCGGCTCATGTCCTTCTCCTACAGCCTTGCTGTGCTTTGTATAGATTTCCATTTAAGAATTGTCTTGTTCATTGCAATTGTTTATACAAATGTCTCCCGTTTCATTGTAAGCTCCTTAAGGACAGAGACCAAGTCTTAGCTCTTCTTGTATCTTTAGTAAGCAGCAGTTTCTGGCACACATTAGGCACACAACAAATATTAATGGATGAATTAGTAAATTAGTACTATCACTCACATGGAGTAGACTCCCCAGTTGATCAGAGCAACAGTTTTTTCGCATTCCTACTATATGCGGCAGCAAAGAAAATCCTTTCTTCCTAATTATTTTATATAACACTTTATCACGAAATATTTGCAATTTGAGAGTAAAGGCGGAAGGAAGTAATTTTTTCCCTCATAAAATTAAAGACCTTAATTATTGGCAATGAGAGGATACTACATTCATTGGAGGAAGAATGGTCTAGCGATTCTTTTCTGTGTTCCTGTAACTAATTATGGATGAGTAATATTAAAAAAATTGGTACCCATAAAAATTGACCACAAACCAATAAGGACAATGAGTTGAATCATAAAAATTCCATGCTATTTATATTTCTCCACACACACACTTAGTACATTTATTCTAAATGGAAAAGTACAAATACTGGGATAAAAACATTTAAACTACAGAAATAAGAAACTCCACATGCTGATTCTGCCTAAGGGGCAGAATTTAATTCTGTGCTAAGCTACTGTATGTGGAATTAAGAGGCACAGTTAACCAAACATTTGAGAACAAGTAATTACCACTGCATCTCTCTATCACATATTTGCCTCACACATAATTTATACAAGTCCACAGAGGGGAAAAGTAAAATGCTATTTGAAACATTTTTTTCCAGCTATACATTTTTTTCCTCATCAAAGACTACTCATTCCTATGGTTTTGTGTTAGATAATAGTGGGATGTTTTCTCTCTGATATATAGGGACAGAGAAATAACATCTCTAACTAGTTATTCTTAGCTGTGTCCTTCCCACCAAATCTTGGGCATCTAAATGTGGAGGTGCACAGTCCCTGTAATTGGTTTATGTAACACTTTCAGAGTGGAATGGACATGCAAAGAACACTGTCATTTATTCATTCAGCAAACATTATGAGACACTTTCTATGTGCCCAGAATTGTGCTGGGCTGTCAGGACACCCATGAATAAGACAGGATCCCTGCCCTTGATGAGACTGTAGTCTAGTAGTAGAGACAGTTAAACCAACAATGACAAAATTAAACACAGAGCTGACGGGGATGGGCTGCACGAGGAGTTGCAGGGATACCAACACCTGTCTGAGATGGTCAGAGGCCATTTAAGTTGCTTTTCGAATGGCCTGTAGGGCTCATGCAGTTGAAGGACGGTAGGAAGGTGGAAAACTCAAAGCTGAGGGAAAACCTGGAAGAGATCAGAGTGTGATAGAGAAAGTGGAAGCAGGTAAGGCAGGGTGAAGCCTACGGATGCAGCAGAACAGCTATTTACAAACAGAAGTGGGTCTCAGTCTCTAGGTGACTGTTTTCTACGCTCACAACCAAGTGACACCTTCTACAGCTCTCCTCCCCTTCTCTACCTGGGACACCTACAATACAGAGAACAGTTCAGAGCTCAAGTATATTTGAGAGGGACATTTAAGCCTCTATGCAGTAGCATCTTGGCTAGATCGATTCTGGTATTTCCTTATTTCAGCATTTTGTATGAAACATGGAGAAATGGTGCCACCAAACCATAACTTGTCTGCAACTCCAGCCCAGCTCTGGCTACAGTGTGGTATTCAGCAAGAGCCTGGCCTGGAGCAACGGATGTAAGCTTCTTGTACTTCAGTGCCTCCTCTTTAAAATAGATTGCAGCAAGAATTAAGTGAGTGAGTGTGGGAAAGAGCACAGAACAGGGCCCAGCATAAGGCAAATGCCCAAAAAGTGTTAGCCATAATAATTATACTCCTCATGTGGGAAGTGTCAGTGAAACTAGTTGCCTAGTTATTTAATAACAAGCATGTTATTTACAGGAACTGGGTTCAGGGGTAAAGCTGCTATTGTTGGTTGTCTTTGACATTAACATTAAGGATATATTAGGAAAGTTAACCCTATGAACACAAAGGCTGAACTTGGGCAGCCTTTCAAAAGGGTTAACAATAGAATGTTTTGCCTATATCCATTCATTGAACATTCGTTATCCTCACAGTTATTGAGTATCTACTGATGTCAGGCCTGAGGGTGCAAAGATACCTGAGAAGGCCGACCATCTATTATTCATTCGACACATTTACCAAGTACCCAGAAAGAGCAAGTCACTGCTGGGGAAAACAAAACAAAACAAAACAATGCATCAGACCCTCCAGTAGCTTACAGGCTAGTGGGGGACCTAAGCGGTATGTACACAGTGGAGACACAAGGAGGAAGGTGAAATATGCTACAAAGAGGTAGGAACAATAATAATGAACACTTGCTGAACACCTTCTTTATACCAGGCTCCATGCTCAGTGCCCTACTTGGATTATCCCAGGGTGCTGTGGGAGTGGAGAGGATGGAGAGATGGCTCTCAGCTGGGGTGGTCTGGAAAAACTTCATGGAAGTGGAGGCCTTCAAATAGGACCTTGAAAAACACTTTACTTCTGGAGCATTTTGCTCAACCCTGGTTGTACGACAGAATAGGTCCAACGGCTTTCTCTAAAGATATTTGGTATAAAGACTATCTTAAAGGAAATACTGTATCTCATAACATGGGATTATTTCTACTGAAGATTCATCTGATTACAAAACAGAACTACTATCAACCTGAGAAAGAATCCAGCTGTTGCAAAAATTAACAACTTCCCATTACATCATCAAGCCTGATAATCATCTTGCCTGCAACTCGAATTCCATCTCTCCCTTAATACTCCTTCTTTCCCTTAGGTCACTGGGAAGCCTGCTTGTGCCACTCTCTGTGATCCTGTTTCCAATTACTGGTTGTGTAATTTATTGATAAAGCAAAGCCAAATATGAGTAAGAAGAAAAGCCTAATTAGAAATGAAGCACGCAGTGTCCCAACAAGAAAAATGCCAGGGCTTCAAACATAGGAAACCAGTGATGCAGTTTCTTCTGTCACTGAAGAAATCATCCTAGTACTTAACAAGCCAGAAAATGGATTAAGCAGATAGGGGAAAGTTGTCAGTGGCAAACAATGGGCACCTATGGAGAAATAGAATTATTTAGAACCAAAATGACTGGCTGGCACACATGAAAGAATATCTGTGTCTTGTAATGAATGCTACAGAAAATCTATAGTAGGTATGAAAAGAAATGCAAAATCAGCCACCAAGAGAGACCATCATAGGCTATGGGTTCATATAGAAATGCTGGATATTTCACTATTTTTTCGTTATTGAATTGACTATTTGAGTGAAGCAACCAAAATGATAACTTGGAGTAGAGTGTGGATGCAGCTTAATTCTAATAAACTTGCCCTTAAATATAAAGAAAACCTTTTTTTCATAACAAAGAACCTACTCCTACAGAATATGTATCTACATATTCTTCTCTCCCTACACACTTATCTGAACATGTTTCTAGCAAGTTCACTGCTGACCCTTAGCTCAGTCGATAGGATGTGTCCTCTGGCTATAGGAGAAACAGCAAAGGTTCAGTACATTTAAGTCTTTGAAGATTATAGGAACAAAAACTCAGTTTTAAGTAGTTTTATGCTTTATGATCTTTACCACATAACTTCTGTTTTCTAATTATTGTATTGTACAACTGAAAGAATGATATTCTCTCTCTCTCATACACACACACCCCAGATCCTTGAACAATGAGAGACAATAAACTGATCAGAAGGCTTTTATAGCTGCAAGAAACAGAAGAGACCAGAAGGACACAGCTTCTGAGTGATGGCGTAACAAGTTGCTATTTATACCTCATCTTCCATTCACCAGTGTGAACTAGGGGTCTGTCCCTGCAAGAGAGTAATTTTAGGGAGTGAGCTTCCTGGTGAGCTCACAGCTTAACACTGCTTGTATCACCATCTTGAGTCAGCACTGGATAATGCTGTGCAGGATAAACTAATTTTAGTCATCTGTGGGATCCTTGTAAACACTTCATAGTGACTTTAAAAAGTCAGTGGGAACTTGCTATCTGTGCTTCATTTCCTACTCCCAATCATTCGCTGGAGTTATTTTTAGGTGACAGTGTCTTACAGGATTTGTTTAAGTGAGCTCCTTTGTTTCAGAATGGCCATTTGAAAATTCTGCCACAGATTTTGAAGTCAGAAGGTTGTCTGGTTAAATGAATCCAGAAAAATTACTAACACATATGGTGGCAAAGGACAAAGGACATATAAGTGTCCTGTATGTGCTACAGGAAAAAGTGCTCCCATCTTTCTCTCATTTCAGCAACACTTTCGGTGAGCCCCAGCTCATGGAGGGAGAGATGAGGAGAAAAACAGGCTTATTCCTGAAGCGGATAGCTTTTCTTCTCTCTCTAATATGGTATGTTTGCAATGAGAAATGATCCCTCCGCTTCTGAATCATCTCCTCATTCTGTGATGTACCCCTGGGCTCTGAGTTTCATTTCATTGGCAGTCAGTCACATGCTGAATATAGGCCACTTCTAATTTGTTCAGTGTCTCATGGATCACTGAAAAAGAATAGGTCCTTATGACAAACTCCGCTGGTCAGAGACCCAGATCTAGGTGGGTGATCACACTTGACCAAGAACTCATATTTCATGGAGTGAGAATTGTTAGATCTTGCACTAGGGTTTCGTGTTTTCAAGAAAGACGCTGGGTTTGGCTGTATTTATCAAAGAATGTGGAAACCAAGAGGAGGGGCTGAGTTGGGAAGAAGCGGGTCAAGAGAATTCTAGGCAAATTAAACCTCTCGGTTAGCAACGAATATCCCATAAGCCAGAAAGAGTGTGAAGGGATTCAGTCATATGTGAAAAAAGTTCTGTGGTTTTTGTCTTGTCTTTCTTGAAAACCCCTAGCCCTGGAATGTTGGATATCTATTTCCCCTGGCCTATAAAAAGAATTAGAGAATTTCAAATGAAGTGTATGTGACACAAAGTGAGAAGAGAAGGAGGGAGGGAGAAAAGAGAGGCAGAATCGGAAATGTTCACAGGAAAAAGGAAGAAAATGGTGTGTCCTGTAATTATTTTTATAAGAAAGGCTAGCTAATAAGTGTTCCAGTGTAGAATTTCTGTTTCTTGAATTTATAAAAAGTAATTTTGAGACTCCTGGATTGGCGGGGTGTTGGGGGAGCAATACTTTGCTAAGGAAAGCTTTGTTTAAATGCCTCTTTCCAAAGTAAACACACATCATACCAAGATATACAACCTATGTGTAGCTTCACTGTGCTGCTGGAAACTGCCTCACTATGTGATTCTTTTTTACTGAGGATCCTGCTGTCCTCATCTACCCCTTGAAAAGCAAGTCTGATGGACTCTGAGTGAGTATAAGCAAGTCTTTCAGAGGAGAGGAGAGCAGCACCACTGGCTGGCTGCCAGTGAAAGGCTTGTGCAGCGATCCGGTCTCTGTGAACCATGCAGGCAGTGTTGCTGCAGGATCCTAAGAAACCAACCTTTTCAGGAACGTTGTGTAAAGGAATGTCTGGAATGTGTTTAGCCTTGAGAGTTTGCAAGAAACCTTTATGGTTCATGATGAAGAATGGGCAAAGCAGTATTACAATGTTAGGCAAGACTGGTTCAGATCAGAGAGAGATGGAGGAAGAAATCATTAAAATGAAGGATAGGATTGTCTCTTCTCAACCATTAAATGCAGTTTCAGAATTTCCTTCCGGATTCTGTGCATCACACAGACCATCTACTATCACCCCAGGCTAATGAGAGGGTAGGTACTATATAAATAGGTTATAAACATTAAAATAAAAAAGCAACTCCCTGAATTTTTTTTCATCCTGGTCTTTAGCTTAGATGAATGAATAAACGCTGTGAAAATATCAGCATAATTGCACCTTTTACTTTATATTATTAACAAATGCTATTCATGGAATCAGTTCTAATTACATTTTAAAAGTTTTAAATATATTTGAAGGTTTAAAAAATTCTATTTGTGGATAGATGTCTGTATGCATTCACATATACACATATGGGAGTACACTTTGCCTGCATACCTCTTTGTTTATTAAACAAATTTGTAAATTTGTTAAAGCTGAAGGCATTGTTTTAACAAGGTTACTTAGTGTTTAAAATCATATTTATTGTGTAATGTGGTTGTTTACTTTTTACCTTTATTTTGAAAGTCTTCATTTTAGGATTTCTCAAATTTTTTGTCTGCATTCCACAGTGAATTAGTACACTCACATGTGTATGTTTATATACACATATAAATATTTGTGAATATATATGTGTATATGCATGTATGTAAGTGTATATAAAACTAAAACAAAATTTCACAAAACAAAATCTACCCTTACCAAATGTGATGCATTCTGGTATTTTTAGTCCATTCTATTACTTCATTTGTATAAAAATTCAATCATGACTCCTTTTATTAATTTCCAGACTCACCAATGGGTCATGACCTGGAGTTTGAGAAACACTGCTTTACTAAGCCCTTTACAAATTTCATAATTGTATTAAAGAAAATAAAATATTATAGGGCACTAATATGGGTCTGATTTTAAATGATTCAAGGAAATAAAAGCGTGCTGATAAAAAGGCTCTATTTTTGACATATTACTTATGATCATTGTTGTTATCATATTCTGAAGAATACTAACTTTTTAAAGAAAAAGATAGACATTTAACTCCTTTTTTTGCTTTTTAAAGAATACTTTTTGTAACCTTTCAAACTTAAAAATTAAGCTACTTCCTTTCTTTAGGCTTCCCACAATCCACCCAATTTTTTTTTTTTTTTAAAGAAAAGCAAAGGATATGCAATAGAATACAGAATTAAAAGTTTGGGTTTTAGAACAAACTCACTTGAGAATATTCTAAGAAGGCCATATGCAGCAGGAGGATGAATGCAGATTTAGGCTCTAGGCAATCGATGGTTCCTTAAAATGGATGTGTAAATTTAACTTTTGAAGATAGGGTCAGATATTAACTACCAAAAAAAGGGTAATTATTTAAAGAAACTTTGTGGTATTACATCTGTGAAAATGAAGAATCATTTAGTAATATGAATCCTGACTCTAATTCAGAGGTCCTTCACTCATTAATAAAACTGATGGCCTGGTCAGAACCCAGTAAAACCCATTTATTGAACCTTAAGACTTATGGTTTATAAATTTCAATTTTTGCATATTGAGCTGGATTAAAATAGGGGCTATCTGTACCTTTTCTTGATGCTGCCTTCAGAGTTTACAAATGGATACTGAGAAGTATGTATTTCAAAACTCGACACATGACAATATAAAGTCCCTGGACAGCAAAACAGACTCTTCTAATAAGAATGACACTTTGAGAATCTCCTTTTTGGACTGGACCCTTCGTCAGTGGCAGGTAGGGTAGAAACACCACAAAACTCCTCTCCAACCAAGAGCAGGGAATTCTGAGCGCACGATTCTCAATATGTCGTTCCATCCGCATTCCCACCTGGCTTTCTTCATGGCACCTCCCCTGACTTACCCATCACCCTCAGTTGTAAGTGCTCCTGACTTCTGCCTCCTGTGGTAGATTATGAGTGGCAGAGGCCAGGCAGGGTGCTATCCTGTCCAGTGTTGCGTCCCTATCCTAGCACAGTTACTGGATGCATTTTCTGGTCACTCCATAACAATGTGTTGAGGGAAAGAATAGATAAGTAAATGAATGTTAAATTAATCGCCACTTTAACTAGTGGACCCATCCCAGAGTCAGCTTTCTCCAGGCACCTGGCCCAGTGTGAAGCAGGTGCCAAGTACTCTTCAGGGAGCTCCCTTCCCAGGCCCTCCCACCAGTGTCTAATGACAGCTACAGCTCCGTGGGAAGAACCCTGGGCATCTCAGAGGGGTTGGAAACTGCTGACCCAGAGATTTGGAAAGCCCAGAAACAGCAGAGCTGATGGTATGAAAAAAATATTCAGGGTCTGAAAAATATTCAGAATCAGATGTCATTTTTTGGCTTGTCTGCCTCCAAACCTTTTGCCACAAGTATTTCACTCATAAAATGTGAGGGAGGGAGGTAATATTTTACAGGTAAATCGCTATTGACAGCATGGTCTACAGTATATAATAAGCTTTCCATAAATATTTGCTCAATGGAGGTACAAACTAGGAGAATCCAGTCTGCACACACTAATTGCCCTCCTTCGGGTATTTGGAAGGAGTACCTGAACCAGGTGGACATAGATGGCACTTGCAGTCGAAATTGTCATTTTAATAGGTCAAAAATGGTCAAATATCAGCAATTCCATACAGTTCAAGATGTTACAGGTTGAAATGTGCTGCCTCACATCACTAGAAACAAGTCAAGGCTGAATCCTGCTGATAGTAAAAGTCTGAATGGTAAATCGGGCCATTAGCAGCCTTATGGGAAAACGAAGGACCAAAGCAGACATGAAGGATACACAATTGCCCTTGGTTACTTCTTTGTAAAGTGCATCCTAAGCCATTTTATAAGGAAAAAAGAAAAGGACTCATTTGAGAAATTCTGCAAACCATATCCTTTTCCTAGAGTTTCAAAATGTGAATTAAAGGCTGGGCTCTGCGGCTGATGCTTGTAATCCCAGTACTTTGGGAGACCGAGGTGGTCAGATCACCTGGGGTCAGGAGTTCAAGACCAGCCTGGCCAACGTGGTGAAACCCCATCTCTACTAAAAAAAAAAAAAAAAAAAAGCAAAAATTAGCTGGGTGTGGTGGCTCATATCTGTAATCGTAGCTACTCGGGAGGCTGAGGCAGGAGAATTGCTTGAACCTGGGAGGTGGAGGTTGCAGTGAGCCGAGATTGCGCCATTACACTCCAGCCTGGGTGACAGAGTGAGACTGTCTCAAAAAACCAAACCAAAACAAAACAAAAAAGTGAATTAAAGTATGCATTAGCATATCAAAGAATCTGAGTGTATGTACAATAAAGTCATTTAATGATGTTTAACCCAGGACATTCTAAATTTATTTGACTAGTGAAACCTTATTTGAAGGTAATGCCTACTTTCACAGTTAATGGTTTGGGACTAGCAGGACCTACTTTTGCCCCATAATCCAAGTGCCTCTATCCCTTCTCAATCCTGACTCCTTAGGCTTAAATATACTACACATTTAACTCCATCTGAGACATAGAGGCCCTTGACAGAGGTCCATTTCTACACTTCCTCACTGTTTGCTCATAATGTGAAAAGGGTAGAATCTCAGGATACTCCACATGTCAATAAACAGGTTGCATTATATAGATACAATATTCAGTTTGTGCATATCTCACAGTGTTATCAGCCCAGTGTTCATGTATGTTAGTGAATAATAGTGAGGATAATTTGGGGAATAACAAGACCTACCATTTATTATATATTTACCATGTGCTTTTCACACTATACTGTGTCTTACATTTTGAAGATCTCTCATGTGTATTACATTCCTTACAATGAGCCAAGGAAGTGGGTATTTTTGTCCCTATTGTGCAGACAATTATTAGTGCCTCTAAGATGTCAAGTTTGTGGCCCAAAGTCCATAGAGGGATTAAATGATACCAGTTCCTATGCTTCCTCCATGACATTAATAAAGGCTGATATGAGTATAATGCTTATTATGAACCAGGCACCAAACTCTAACTCATTTGGCTCATAATAAACCAGTGTAGGTACTATTAGTATTCCCATTTTCAACTGGGAAAACAGGCTGAAGAAATTAACCAATCTGCTTAAAGTCACACACAGCTAGAAAAAGGTAGGGCTAGAATTCAGACTACTACTGAATAGTGAGTGGTTCTACAATAAATTAAGCCATTTAACCATGTTTAAACTCAAATCTATTTGACTAGTTGATCATCATTTGTAGGTCATGCCTATTACCACAGTTAACAATTTTGGAGAATGCAGTTTGGGAATCAACAAACCAACTTCCTCCCCTTGATCCAGGCACCACCAGCTCCCAATTCAGAGTCCATGCCCTTTTATTCTACCTGCTGTCTTAGAGATCCCATAGTCTGTTTTCTGCCTGTGCCTGTCTCCTAGCTGCAGAGGCTACATGTCAAAAACTGTCAATCTGCACTCTTGATTCTCTCTAAATGCCTTATAATGTGACCAAATCAATGTAACACATTTGTAAACGTTAATGTAAAATAAATTATTTAAGAATATAAAGTGACTTTTTCCTCTGTAAAGAAAAACAATCTTTTGTGCTCTGAGTAACTAAAAAACCTAGATGTCTCCAGTATTATAAAGCTATGAATTACAACATGAATACCAAATTCTATGAAGATTTTTCTAAAACAAATGAGTTCAACACAAGTCACCTTCAAGTTTCACCATGTTTGGGATAAATAAAATCTAACGTGTATTGTGTGTTTATTATGAACTAGGCACTCTGCCACATGCTTTACATAGATTATCTTAATTCACAACAACTTATGAGTTGGATGCTACTGTTACTCCCATCTTATAGAAGGCACTGGGATTTTAAGTAATTTGCCCAAGACCACACAGCTATTTAGCAAATGGTGGAGCCAGCATATGAAGGGGAGAATTCCTGTCTTTTGCCACTTTAGATGCTAACTCCGGGGTGCACAGAGCAAAGCCAACCATGAGCCCCCAGGTTCTAACAAAGTGATTATTTGCTTTTTGCAACCATACATTAGAAACTGTGTGATAACTGCCAAATGGGTATCCTTGGGGAACCTTCAAAATCTGTCAACTGGAAATAAGATTACAGAGGGGGAAACCCTGAAACCTTTAATTGTTCGAAGATGATATGTTGGTTTGGCAGATCCGGCCCATCTTAAAAGGAAGGAAAGAAACATGATTCTTGTTCTTATACTTATAAAACCATAGTTGTCATTTCCAGGTTTGCTGAAGACTTGGTTTTGTCATCTTTTACTAAACTGGAGAAAACTCGTTTAGGTACATTCTGCACTTTTTGTCCCTTCACCAAAGAACCTCGTGGGGTTTTAAATATTTTGAGTTACTCAAGACGCCAAGGATTATTTTTCATTATGTAGACATTAGAGGGAAAATCTCTTTATATTATAAACTAATTAATTTTACATTAAACTTTATAAGTTGCTACAGTGATTTGGTACATTAAAAGGCTTTAAGAGAAAATCAAAATTGCATTAAGAAAGTATTTTTTTCTCTTCTTTTCTTTTTTCCGTTGAGATGAGGTCTCATGATATTGTCCAGGGTATCCTCTAACTCCTGGCCTCAAGCCATCCTCCCACCCTGGCCTCCTAAAGTGTGATTACAAGCATGAGCCACCACACCCAGCCAAGAAAGTATTATAAAATCTAAAGTAACTGGAGCTTTAATTAGTTTACTGTTTTCTTAGAAAAACAAGTACAAATGGATTTTCAAGGAGGTAAAAAAGTTGAAAACAGAAGGTAAAAATGATAATTTAATGAGGCATAGAGGTGAACTTAAGAATCTGCACCGAAAGAAAAGCTTTAAAAAACATAGAATAAATAATCCTGGAAAGCTGTACAGCATGGGATTAAGAAGAAAGTCTTAGAGTCCTACAGCACGGGCTCATTAATTGAACATGTGACCTAGTGCAAGTTACCTATTCTGCCCTACTTGGCTCCTTCCTATTTAAATGAGCTTGCTAATAAGAACTACTTCATAAGGTTGCTTGCTGTGAAAATTAAATAAGGCAATATGCAAAAAGCCCTTAGGACAATGTCTGGTAAGTTTTCATTAACTGTTAGCTATTAAAAGCAGAAAATGTCATTATGGCTGCATATTTGGATGGTGATGGAGAAGGTAAGTTAAACAAAGGTAAGTTAAAACAAAACAGCAATGATAGGTCTGCTGAGGCATTCATACTAGAACTGACACATTGTAGGTGCTTAGTAAATACTGAATGACTGAATGAATCAGTCAATCAATCAATCAGTGAAATGAATCAATGAAAGAAGTCACAGGAAGAAAATCCTACTCTTAGAAAAACTCAATTCTTTGCATTCTGTAGGCTCTGGATTCTCCCCTAATCTATCCATAAGACAGAAGTTATCTGCCACAATTCAGAATAGCCTTTTTGTGTCTCATGTAGCAACTCACATCAGTGCAGTAAATTCTTAACTTTTTGCAAAACTAGCCCAAAATATGCACTAAGACATCATGAACTTATAAACAAGAACTCTAACTTGAAGAGACCTCAACATGAGGACAGGAGAAAAAGATGTTTAAAGATGAAGCTATATTTAACGCATCCCTTATTTCTGCCTAATGGTGTGATTTGAAATGTCTGAGTGTTGTGTGAAAAAAAAAAATATATATATATATATATATATATATACTTTTTTGAAAAATATAACTATAAAAGAAAAGGGAGTGTGTTGAGTGAGGAAATTGAAATGAGAAGCTAGGATATTGGTTATTTTCCTGCCATTAGGAGAGGTATCATTATTCTATGTTCCTTTAATTCAGTTATGTACCTTTAGCAATTACTTTTGGCTTTTTTCCAATTCTGAACCATGAGTAAAATTACAAACACATTCAACAACAATATGTTCCTCTTGCATAAATGTCTCTTCTAGGCCACATACATAATTAAAATCCTGTTGACTCAGGAATAACATCTCAGAACTGAATGTCCAAACTCTGTAACTTGCTTCCTCTTCTAACCAGACAGCACAGCTGCCAAGAGCTGCTGGGCCCTCCGCCTCTTTTCTCCACGTATAATTATTATATATTATATAGCGAATATTTGATTTGCCAAAGCCTGCCAGTAAAGGTTCCTGTGACTACTTATTTGAACTTTGTTGTGTATACATGTGACCAAAAACATAGTGTACCAAAGAAAAAGAAGAAAAGGAGGTGGGGTGGGAGTGGATGTGCTTAGCAATTCTTTTTTTTTTTCCCTTGGAAATGAAATGAAAGTCTTAAGGCAAAGCAAAATATACTGCTTTGTAAAGCAAAATTCACTTAAGGTGAAAGGATATTTTAAAAATTAGTGATACCACTACATAATTCAAATCCTTGACTTACAACATTTGAAATGAGAAAATCGATTTTAAAAGGTCTTCAAAATATAGAATGGGGCATAAAACAAAACACTTTGGCTTTCTTTCACCTTTGGGCAGCACCAGATTTAAACCAGACATGAAAATCTATTGTATTTTTAAAGATCTCTAGAGAAAGAAGTTGCACAATGTTTCTTAGGAAGTTGTTCCAATATTCCTCCCAGTCATAAAACTCTTACATTCTAACCTAAATCCTTCACGTTCTAGTTTCAGCCCATTTCCCTTTGCTCTGCCTAAGTATGATTGGAGAACAGTTGCTCACTTACCAAACCAACATTATGAGACTATTCCCAGTGCTGTATATATTTTTCAGCAATGGAAATTAAACACATAGCCTGCAGTTGCCTGGATCTTTTCTATTTTTTTCAAAAATATTTAGATATAATATTGGCTCTTTTTCAGTTTTCTGAAAGTTCCCCATTCTTCTGCAAATTTTCACAGTAATCTGCCAATCTTTTAAAGCATTTCGCCAGGCAACAACCAAAACAAAAGTAGAAAAATGGGATTAAATCAAACCAAAAAGCAAAGCACAGCAACTATTAGCACAGGAAACTATTAACCAAGTGAAGACACTACCTATAGAAGGGAAGAAAACGTTTGCAAAGTGTACATGTGGCAAGATGTTAATATTCAGAATATATAAGAACTTAGCTCAGCAGCAAAAAAAGTCCAAATAACCCAATTTTTAAGATGGGCAAAAGGTATTAACAGACATTTTTCAAAAGTAGACATACAAATGGACAACAGGTGAATGAAGAAATGCTCAGCATTAATAATCATCAGGGAAGTGAAAATCAAAACCACAATGAGGCCAGGTGCAGTGGCTTGGGCTTGTGATCCCAGCACTTTGGGAGGCTGAGGTGGGCGGATCACCTGAGCTCAGGAGTTCGAGACCAGCCTAGGCAACATGGTAAAACCTTAGCTGGGTGTGGTGGTGTGTGTCTGTAATCCCAGCCACTTAGGAGGCTGAGAGATGAGAGTTGCTTGAACCCAGGAGGCAAAAGTTGCAGTGAACTGTGATTATATCACTGTACTCCAGACTGGGCAACAAAGTGAGACTCTGTCTCAAATTAAACAAACAAACAAACAAAACATAATGAGATACTACCCATTCCAGTGAAAATGGCTATTATCAGAAAGACAAAAGAAAACAGTGTTGGTGAGGATGTAGAGAAAAGGGAGCATTTACACACTTGGTGGGATCCTAAACTAGTGCAGTTATTATGGGAAAAAAAATATGGAAGTTCCTCCAAAAATTAAAAATAAAACTACCATATGATCCAGAAATCCCTGGATATTATTCAAAGGAAATAAAATCAGTTATGATAAAGAGATATCTGCACTCTCGTGTTTATGGCAACACTATTTACAATAGTCAAGTTATGAAATCAACCTATGCCCAACAACAGATGAGTGGATAAAGAAAATGTGGTATATACATACAATGGAATACTACTTAGCAATAAACAAGAATCGCCAGGTGAGGTGGCTCACGCCTGTAATCCCAACACTTTGGGAGGCCGAGGTGGGCAGATTGCTTGAGCTCAGGAGTTTGTGACCAACCTGGCAAAACTTCATCTAGACGAAATTAGCTGGGCATGGTGACATGCACCTGTAGTCCAAGCTACTCAGTAGGCTGAGGTGAAAGGATCACTTGAACCTGGGAGGTAGAGGTTGCAGTGAGCTGTGATTGCACCACTGCACTCCAGCCTAGGTGACAGAGCAAGACCCTGTCTCAAAAAAAAAAAAAAAAGAATAAAATCCTGTAATATGCAACAACATGAATGAACCTGAAGGACATAATATTAAGTGAAATGAGCCAGACACAGAAAAACAAATACTGCGTGATCTCAATCACATGTGGAATCTGAAAAAATAAAAAAGGTTGCTATCATAGAAGCAGAGAGTAGAACAGTGGTTATCAGAGACTAGGGAAAGGAGATTGGTCAGCAGTCACAAAATTACAATTAGGAAGAATAAGTTCTGGTGTTCTATTGCACAGTAGGAATAACTATGAACAACAGTTGGTAAGTTACTAGTAATAGTAATAAGTTCCCTACTTATACTAAGTTTTCTAACTTATTTCAAACAAACAGTAATCTTTAAGTACATTAGGAATTAGGGAAGCTTCTTAAAAATAAGATGCCCAAGTCTTGACCCAGACTCAATATATTATAATCTTCAGGACCCTGGCATATTTTAACTGTTCAAACATTTTAAACTATTAATAATATTTAATAAGTACACATTACAAGTTATTAAAACATTATAAAAATAGAAACAAGAAAACTTACTAAGCAGTTAAGTGTGTTCTCTTTGTCTTTGGTAAAGCCAATTCTGCTTTTACACTTAAAATCGACGCATTAACAGAGTCAGGCATTTAGAGTCTACTGAATGTAGACATCACAATCCCCATCAGCAGGAAAATAAAAGCCAAACCTGATCTGTTCCTACAAGTTTCCCACACTAGAACTAAATGCACTGCCAACAGGCTATTGATGTACAATACATTATTACATGAAAATGTGATTACGACAGATAGAAGACTACCACTGTCTGCAAGTATATAATGCATTCAACATAAGTTATGCAGGAACTTTCTCAAAATTTAAGCCAGTTTCAGTGGACCTGAGCTCATTCAAGGACCCTGAATGGTATGGTATGGAAAGAAATAATCACTGCATAAAATAATATGAAAAGAGAAATATCAACATAGTGCCAACAGCTGAAGAGTGGGAAGGTTCTATGTGAGAGGCGGCAGCATCTTTTCCAAGAAACTTCAAGGTGAATCAGGCTAAGTCTGTGCTCAGATCCTAAAATAAACCATATGGTATCATTATTATTAGTGTTGGATTGCCCTGAAAGGGGAACACCTGGGGGCCCACCTCAACGATCTGTCCAGGTGGGCTTGGTTTCATTTCTTTCTCTGACATTCTTAAGCATCAGTGTTGGATTACCCTAAGGGGCTGCCTCAGACTGCCTGTGCTGTGCATTTCCCCACAATTACACAGGCAAGAGAGGGGAAAAAAAAAGAACAACTCGAAGCTACTAAAGCAACCACAGAAATGCAGGTCAAAATGAAAGGGCTCTGAAATCGCTGAGCTAGGAAAGAAGCGAAAGCAGCAGAAAGATGGCAGCCAAATGCTCTGATTCAAGGCCAGCTCAGGTGTGTAAAGAAAGAGGCATCTGTTCCTACCAATTTGTGTTTATGCTCACAAATGTGTGCCTGTGGGATCAATTAGACTTGGCACAGCTGGCCAGCTTTTCTTTTCTCTCTAGATTCAGGATCATGACCTTTTTCTAGTTCGTCTCTGAACGTTCAAATCCTTCTTTTTCTGGTTCCCCTACTTTCTTTCCAATGAATTGTCTACAACATGTTGCTTTCCTCTAGAGTTTCCATCCTTCAACCTCTTGTCTTTTCCCCCACTCTTCCCTTCCTTTAAAAATCGTATCTACAGCCAAGGCTACCACCTAAAGGCAAATGACTCCAAAATTGTATCTTCAGTCCCATCTCTTTCTTAGAATGAAGTTACAGATTCCTTTTTTTCCCACTTTTTTAGCCAGAATTTCACTCTTGTTGCCCAGGCTGGAGTGCAATGGCAAGGTCTCAGCTCACTGCAACCTCCACCTCCCAGGGTTGAGTGATTCTCTTGCCTCAGCCTCCCATGTAGCTGGGATTACACGTGCCCACCGCCACGCTCAGCTAATTTCTGTATTTTTAGTAGAGATCAGGTCTCACATGTTGGCCTGGCTGGCCTCAAACTCCTGGGCTCAGGTGATCTGCCCATCTTGGCCTCCTAAAGTGCTAGGATTGCAGGCGGGAGCCACCGTGCCCTGCCAAAGTTACAGATTTCTAATTGCCTCCTGGCTAATCTCCATCTGGAGTTGGATTCAATGTGTCACAGTTCTTTCAATCATACCCACTTCTCCCTTTCCTGTACCCTATCAGTGGGCAGGCCCTGTCAACAGCATCCCTAAGGGGAAGCGCATGCCATTCACTTTTGTAAGTTCTCCCCCTTGATTACCCCTCATTAACTCTTTTCCAAACTATTGTAATAGTGTCCCAAATAGGTTCCATCCCTCAATCAATTCTTTATATTACTGACGAGTGATTTAAATGACCCAGTTTCGTCTTTCTTCTTTTTGAAATCCTTCTGTAGTTCTCCATTGCCTGTCAAACTTAATTCAACTCTTTCTATAAAAATAATAACTTTATTGAGCATACTATGTGACCAATGCTTTACATACATAATTTTACTTATTTCTCCAAAAAATTTATAAAGTAGGTATTATGCTATATCCTTGAAAATGAAATCGATTTTATAATTATGAAATATTAAAATATTTCCATCAATTATGAATATTCCATTGACTCAATAACCTCTTTTTAGGTAATAAAGAATTATTACATTAAATATACATACTAAGATTTTTCTTGATATAAAAAAACACTAAAATGAGAAAAAAATGTGAATCTTAGAAACTAGTAAATAGAGTATCATCCCCATTTTAAACTAAGTCAACGATCTTTCCAATATATTATATTCCCTTTTCCTTTGACCTGGGGTTACACTTTTTGGTCTTATTTCCCTATCTTTCTCTTCGTGTTCCTTACATTTACCCAGTCCTGGGCGTTGGTGGTGATTTCTACCGTGCCTAGACTATGAATTCCTTCTTACTCTACATGACCAAAGACAACCAGGCTTCAAAGCCTAGCACAACACCCGCTCCTTTCTTAACTCTTTTCTGATTCCCCAAATTAAAAGGACCTCTTATTCCTCTGAACCACACATTTTGCACTCTCGTATGCAACTACTCTTTGTATGTTGTGTAAGGGTTACATATGCCTTTCTCTCCACTAGAGTATGCTTCTTTGAGACGTAGGGTATAAGTCACATCTTTGCACAAGTACCTCCAATGCTTTCCTCCATTCTTAAGCATCAGTGTTGGATTACCGTAAGGGGCTGTCTCAGACTGCCTGTGCTGTGATAAAGCCCAGCAACTTCTTGCATGTAATAGGCTCTTTAAAAATATTTATCATTTGGCTGGGCGCAGTGGCTCACGCCTATAATCCCAGCACTTTGGGAGGCCGAGGTGGGTGGATCACTTGAGGTCAGGAGGTCGAGACCAGCTTGGCCAACAGGCTGAAACCCATCTCTACTAAAAAAATACAAAAATTAGCTGGGCATGGTGGCGCATGCCTACAATCTCAGCTACTTGGGAGGCTGAGGCCGGAGAATGGCTTGAACCTGGGAGGCAGAGGTTGCAGTGAGCTGAGATCGTGCCATCATACTCCAGCCGGGGTGACAGAGTGAGACTCCGTATCTTAAAAAAAAAAAAAAAAAACGAAAAAGAAAAGAAATATTATCATTTGGATGACTAATCAGAACACGTTGAGTGATTTCCCTCTATTATTCATTATGACCAAATGAATATCAGTTATTGGTGAAGTCACCAAGCATGTTACCACTACTCAGCCAATAATTGAGATGTCATGTTTCAAGAGACATTCATTCTTCTGCCATGATCCAGTCACAACTGATGGACCTGCATAGTAGCACTTTTCTAAGTGATAGCCTTTATATTTCTCTAGAATCAAAACTTTTTTGAAGGATTCTCTGCAAGCACTTATGCTAAGCACACCTTCCTTTAAAAAATATAAAATCCTTCTAAACAACAAATGGAGGAAGTGTCCTGTGTGCTAAAATGGAAACTGTTTGTCATTTTGTTCTTGCTACTGCTTGGAAGAGGAGTTGCTGGAACCCCAAATATGTCTTGCCCCTGGCCCTAGTATTTCACAGGAAACTGTTGTTTTTTAAAAAAGTATTTCTCAGGTATTGCAACTTCAGACATTAGTAAATGATGCTGTGTTGGGTTTCTGCTTGTTCATGTGTTTGTTTATGTTCTATATGTTATAGCAAAATCCTGTGATGATCTATCACTAAAACGCTTCATTTGGGTGCTAGAGTTCATAAAAGTTTTTAAACACTTTGTTACACACTGAATATTGTATCCCACTAGAATTCATGTGTTGAAACCTAATTCCTAATGTGATGGTATATGGAGGTGGGACCTTTGGGAGGTGATTAGATCATGAAGTTAGAGCCCTCATAAATGAGATTAGGGCCCTTGTAAAAGAGGCCGCAGAGAGCTCCTTTGCTCTTTCAGCCACACAAGGACACAGTGAGAAGATGGCCATCCATGAGCTAGGAAGCAGGGCCTTACCATATATTGAATCTTCTGGCATCTTGATCTTGGACTTCTCAGCTTTCAGAACTGAGAAATAAATGTATGTTGTTAATAGCATCCAGTCTATGATATTTTTGTTATAGCAGCCTGAATGGACTAAAACATAAATTTTCTCATTTAGTACTCAAAACAACTTCTTGATGTGGATATTAATATATAAACTTTGCAAATGAATAAACTGAGGCTTAGAATTATTGAAAAATCCTTTCACCTAAGGTCATATAGCTAATAAACGGCAGAGGTTGGATTTTAATCCAGATTTTCTTACTTCAGGGCCTGACACTGTCCATAATACAACACGGGAATGGATATGGGAAACTGGTGTTTTCAAGTGTGGGGCCATTCATAGAAGAGTCTGACAAACTGCTGTTATGTCATGATCTCTGAAAAGACACCAAGAGTGAATATTCCAGAAAGGCTGCTGCTTGGACATGCATAGAATCTAAGCGATTTTAAAATGTGTTTCCTCAGTCTATTACTGCTTAGATTCTAAGGAAATCAGTATTTTCTAGCCCCTCAAACCCCTTCTCCAATTTCTCCTATTTCCAGATATCTGGCTGGGAATTTCTGTTACAAGAAAACAGGAGGTTTGTATCATCGCATATCTCGATTTCTGAAAATTTCCCAACACAATAAATGGTGATAAAAGGTGAGAGTTCAAGAGCTACATGGATGGTTTTCCAGTCTTTTTAAGGAAAGAGCCCTCTATCTATTCATATCCTCAACCAGTGTATTGATTTATAAAAAGCTTCCCACAAACAGGGAGAAAATGATGGCACCAACGTACAGACCCACCGTGTCCAACCCAGATACACTTTCATACGTAGGCTCTCTTGCCGCTTTCCATTCCCTTTCCACAGTAATTAGTACTGTTATTGGTCAATAATGTCAAAGGTGAAAAGGAGAAACCCATGTTTTTAAGCCACACCAAGGAAATCTTTGAAATAAACCTATGTTAGTTGGCTAACACTGGGTGATTTCACAAAAGTTTGTACAATATTATGTTTCCTTTTTATAATGACCTGGAGAGATGGGCTTCATTATCTCAATTTCATCAATGAAGATACTGAGGTTCAGCAAGGTGAAGTAACTCATTCAAGATCACACAGCCAGAAAGTGGGACACAAACTGTCTTCCTTCAAAGCCAATGCTCTTAATGACTCTACTATACTGCTTCTCAGACCTTTTTTTGATATGATATTAAGATGTAGATGAAGTCCAATATTATGTATCCCCAGGTTATGTTCACAAGGAGTCAGGAGACATAACAAAAGACAAAAAAGAGTCAACCCTTCCATTGGTTTCTATTTTCTCCCTCATCTCCAGAATTACTGTTAGTTAAATTCTTAGTCACAACTATCTACATACATGTACAACACATTGAAATTTTTAAAAATTCAAACATTTTGTTGTTTTGAAGAGAACAACAACTACTGTACAACATGCACAGGGAATGCTGGGATCCACCCGGCTGGCAGGCTTCACCTGGACTGACTGGTAAGAAGTGGACTTGCTCACAGTGCACACAGGAAACAAGCAACTGCCTCCAGCCCTGTTTCCCATCAATTCCTGTGGCTCTGGACCACTGACCAACAACAAAAGTTGATCACTTCAAGGAAACATTCCCACGATGGCCTGCAATTTTGATAACTGTTAATTTCTGGAATGGTTTAGACAGGTTAAAGAAAGGAGAATGCTTAAAGAAAGGAGAAACATAAGCACTTAAATTGGCCAGGATAAAACTGGACAATGGCATAGCTATTCTGTCCGGGGAGCATGGTGCCATCTTTGTACAAGAATACTTGTTTAAGTAATTATTAGGATAACTTGATGGGTTTTATACATATACATCTATAAAAGTGGGGCTGAAAATAAATTCTGATACTGTCGATAAGAAGGGTTAGTCTCATAAACTTAATATAATTAAGAAGAACATGGAAAACAGCAGGCAAGCTAAACGCAGATAAACTTTTGCCTCAATTGGATGATGGTTGGATGTCAGCCAGTACTTCATGGGTCTAGTGGTGAAAGGAAAGCATTAAAGAACAAACAAAATGCTGAAAATATATGATTAAAGACTACCTCTATAAACATGATGTATTTAGGGATTTAGGGATTTTATAGTATTTTTGGTTCATCGGGACTAGAACTCCATTTACAATTATTTGGTTCTTGCAGATTTGTTCATATTTTCAAGAATGCATTATGCACTGATGTACATAGAAAACTGCCTGTACCTAGTTGTTTTGTCTCTACCCTTATTCATTTAAGCTAAACAAACAAATTGGATGTCAGAGTGATGAATACTGCAGAATAAGCAAAAGAAAAATAAAATAACTTCAGATCCCAGAGCTGGGGCAAGCATCCAGATTTCTACACAGGGAAGAGCTGAGGTTAATGCAGCTGCAAAAGACCAGGCACATGCACGTGGCATTGCTTGACAGACAGGAAGCCTTTCCAGGGTTTCCAGCTTCTTTCAGATGCTGTGGGGAATAGTGAAAGACACTAGATACATGAATTGAATTGCATTTAACTCTGTATTTTAAAGAACGGCTAAATAAAAACTCCCAGAGCACAATGTCTATTCCCATCCCCAGGAATTTCTTGAGCTGAGAGGAATGTCTGCCAGGGAGGGCCCAATTCTGTCCTCAGTTTGCAGTTACAATTTTTCTCTTCACTCAGACACCAGAAGGCTTCCCTTCGGTGTGGTTTCATCCAGCCAGCCCTACCTATCTTAATCAGACTGCCTTCCCTAGTACTAAATCAAATGGAGAGGAAATTTCTACCTGCCAACTCATCAGGGACTACAAGACCCAGCTCACATCCTGCAAGCCTCAGGATGGAACACGACTCCTTTTAACTACCTGGGCACAGTAGCTGACTATCAGGAAACTGCCTGTGGCCTCCACACATTGCCACACTATTTACACAGCTGATGGAAGTTTGCCCTGCTTGAGGAATTTGGCTCTAGAGGATTCCCCTTAAAATTCCCAAAGGGCCTATTCATCCTGTCACACCCGCACAGATGCCTGTGGAGATAGCAACAGTGGGGTTCATTTTCTAACTCCTTCTGTATACAATTATAACTCTACATGTTTATTTAAAACTAGGGGGTTGGAGAAGAGCTAGGGGAGCTGCAAAATCTAACATTATATGAGATATTTTCAAGAAATATTTGGAGTAAAGTCAACAACCCCCTTCCCCTGACTCTCAGACATTCCTCAGCTTCATTGAGCAGCCCAAGCTCTGCCCTCCACACTCACAGGCACGAAGCAGAGCCAGGACGTGGCTCCCAACAGAAAACGAGCCTTTCTAAGGTAGAGGGAAAGAAGCCGCAAGAGTCAACCAACTCTCAAAGCAGAGGGAAAAGCAGCTAAGCAGAGGGTCAACATTCTTCTCCGTTAATAATTTAAAGCCCTGCTATTAGCAGAGGAAAAGAAAATATCAGACACATGATTGTATCATGACTATAAGGCACAGCAGAGGTGGTAAGATGAAGATATTAGTTTCCTGAAGCCTTTCTTGCTTTCTTAAAGATAAGGATCAATTCTTATTCTTTCAACTATTGAAATGTGATAGAAACGGCAGTAAGCTATTAATTTTGTGATTGCAGTGGCAGCCCATCCTGGCAGTGGTGGGGCCCGCTTTCCCTAGCTGTGAATGACCTCTTTCACTAGGAAAACTCTTCAGGAAACAGCTCTCCATTTGGGAAAGAGGTGTATATGAGAGGCAAGCGTATAACCAAAATGTTCCCTTTCTTAATTTCCTTTCCCTCCTCTTTGCTCCTAGTCTAAATAATTAATCTTATGTTGTTCAAATAAGTTTCATTTAAATCAGTTCACTCTAAAGGAGAAGAGGCTGAGGTGTGTAGAAGGTGGGAGGAGGAGGAGACGGAGAGGGAGGATGGGGGAGAAGAAGAAACTGATCTTCCCTCATATTGCCCACTTCTTTCCTTCTGAGGAGGTAAAAGTCTAGTTTTAAGTTTGTGGGTTTAGATTTTGGTGCCAAACTCCCCGAGTTTGACTTGGATTCTGCAAAATGACTACGTGACTTTGGATAAATCACTGGCCTCTCAACTTTCTTATTTGTACCAACGTTCTTGCTCGTAAAATGGGAACAGCAATAGTCCCAAACTTCTGGGGTGGTTGTGAAGATTGAACATAACATACCTTGAAAAGCACTTAAAACAAAGCAAACACTGCGTATGAACTTATGACTACTATTAGCCATGATTTGAATGTACTTCCAAAAACACCATGTGTCGGAAACGTCATTGCCGTTGTAGAAGTATTAAGAGGTGATTAGGCATGCCGGCTCTGCCCTCACGAATAGATTAATGCCGTTTTCTCAGGAGTTATCTTGGGAGTGGGTTCCTCATAAAAGGATAAGTGTGGCCTCCTTTTGTCTCCCTAGCTCTCTTGCCTTCTACCATGGGATGACATAGCAAAAAGGCACTGGCCAGATGTGAGTTCAGTATTGGTATGGAAGTTCTCAGCCTCCAGAACTATGAGCTAGTAAATTTCTGTTCCTTATAAATTCCCCCGCTTGTGGTATTGTTGCAGCAGCACAAAATGAACTAAGACATTATTGTTGACTCCTTCATCTCTAAACTGTCAGATTCAAGGCAGATCATGCAAGAATAGAAGGCAAACAACACTAATGAGAGATAAAAGTCACTACAGAATAGCCCTAAATCCTTACTGGAACAGAAGAAAATGGAATACAGTCATTCTTTTATTAAAAATCTAAATATGATATTAAACTGATAATTACAAGCTTATGATTTATAAGAGGTGGGGAGAAAATGGTCTTTCTGTATACATGACAATAGGCAGAGCTTTATTTGAGAAATTAAGGAGAACTTAGAAAAAAGCAACTAAAAAACTACCAAAGAATTTAAAAAAGCAGAAGAAATAAATAAACACCTAAAGAAGGAAAGGTTAATGAATAAGCAATAAATCAACTTCATGTTCAGCTGATCTCTATAATAATACTGGTGTTTGGGGACAGAAATAACCTCATATTACAGGCTTTCTGAGATTCAGGGAAGGAGCTGCATTATAAAGTACCCTGTACTCTGGGGATTGAGTTAGACCCACAGTGTAACTCAATCTCTGCCCTCATCCATCTCAGAAAGTTCAGCTCAAACCTTTTCCCATCCTCTCAGGGGAGAAATTTGGCCTTGTGGTTAACAGCAAAGGAAGCCAGTGTGGAGAAAACCCATGTAGGAGTACTGGAACCACTACTCAATAACTATTTGTTAGCAGGTTAGCAACTTCACTAAGCCTCAATGTCCTCATTTCAAAAATAAGGCCACTAATAGTACCTATGTCAGAGGGCTGTGTGAGTATTCACTATGAGAACACACACTGTGGATAAAGGTTTTCTACCAGATGTAGGCACTGGGCAGAACCTAATTCAATTATCCATTTTACAGATAAGAAGACTAAGATCTAGAGATGTTGAGACTATCCCAGGGTCACACAGTGAGTCTGTTTCAAAGTCTGGAAACCTAAATTAGATCCTTAGTCCTGATTCCTTATTTAGTGTTTTTGCACTAAACATGCTTTCACCTCCAGAGTTTCACAAATATTCTCCCACGCTGATTTTGTCTTTCTCCAAACATCAAGCACATTTTCAACCAATACCATCAGACTAGTAGGTGAATACTCTCTAATTATGACTGTATTCCCTCAACTACATTATAAGTTTCTTGAAGTGACAAAAGTGATTTAACATGTCTTCTATCTATCTAAAGATGTCTACTCAAATACTGGGCACATAATTGACTGATAGTAATTGATTGATAGAGTGGTTTATTTAGGAAGAGCTTTTACTCTGAATAAAATATGACTGTGAGGAAGATGCTGACTGGCCATCCAGATCTGCAGACGATTAGACCGGGGAAATGGATTTTGAACATGCCCCAAGAAATCCATAAAAAATTAACTGCAAGGTTGTTTAAACACAGGAATAACAGAACAAAGAAGGCTGAGGGATTTCTCCTCAAGTGAATGTTTTAAAAATAGACAGTCTATTTGTAGATAAAATAAGTTGACACAGGACACTAGTTCTTAACCTATATAGTCTGTAAACCCCAAATGTTGCTGTTATTGCTAAGGATCTGCAAATTGATTTGCATACCAAATATTGTAGAATGGAAAATGTCTTACACTTATATGCAATACATTTTTTCAAAACCATGTGGAGAAATGTATCTAATTTGACTTAATAAAATACAAATTACTTAAAAGCATTAGGAATTCTGTTGTAACTTTTGTTAATTATGTTGATTTTAATCAAGTAATAAAAACAGTGGCTAATATTATTGAACATTTATAGAGATTTTGTTTACCTCTCATTAGCACTCAGGAGGTAGGTATAATTGTCATCCACATTTTAGAGATAAGAAACTGATATTTGAAAAGTTTAACTAATTCGCCCTTTAGTTTTACTGGTATAAATAATGGAGTTGGCATCTGACTCCAAAGCTTGTACTATAATTATCCAGCATTGGGTCACTTTTTAATTGACCAGTATAAAACATTTTACCTGTTTTCATCCATGTACACATGTGTAAGGGGTGGATGACTATCCATAAAATTTATGTTTAAAGAAGATTCTCATTTCTGCAAGGGTTAGTAACAACACAAACTATAGGTAAAGGGTAGCTTCAGAATAATTCACTTTGACTTTCAGCAAGCCAGATGCTCAGAAGTAAGGAATTCAACGGGTTGATCCCTAGGGATAGCACTAAGACAGAAATTCTATCATTCTATAATTTAGATCTGCATTTCCCAAAATCGATTCTGTGGAATTCTGGTCTTAAGAGATGCTTCCCAGAAGTTTGAGGAACACTATAAGCTAAAAGAACCACTATACACAAAAGTGAATATCCTCTTTTGGAGATTCATAATTATGTTCACATAGTGTAAGCTCTGAGAAATCCTTCAGAGCTCTGGATCACACAAAATGAAACAGGTCCCTTATTATAAGACTTAGCAAGAAACCATTTCTCATTTTGTGTAGCCTGGGGTACACTGAAAATATTTGGGCATCAAACTCCTGTTCTACATAAATATTTTAAATATTTCATGGAACTGGTTCCACAGAAAAGATTTAGGCTAGAACTCAAATTGGGCAGTTGAAACATTTCTGTATTATGTGGTAGGCTTCAGAAAGCGAACTTTTGAGATTCTTCCTGCAACAGTCACTCTATAGGATAGTATGGGTCTTCATAAAGCTCTTTAGTTAAAAGCCACATTATCTAAGCACTGTACAGACTGCTAAGTATTTTTGTCTCTCTTCCAGTATGGAATAAACATTTTATTGTACTACATCGCTCTAAATGGTCTTTCTATTCTTCAAAATTCATTCTAGACTAAAGGTTCTCAAACTTCACCATCCTCAGAACCATGTGGACAGCTTATTCAAAGAAGAGTTGTTGAGCCCCTCTCCACAGTTTCTCATTCAGTAAATCTGGAAAGAGGCTGGGAATTGACATTACTCATGGTTCCCAGGGAATACTAATGTTGCTGGTCAGGAACCATACCACTCATCTAGGCCTCGTGTTAGGTGCAGACCATCAGGTGGACAAGAAAGACACTGGTCCCTCTCTGCTTCTATCATCAAGGGCTGTTATCTTTTCTCTTGCTTTCTGTAAGCCTGGCTCTTGGATATCCAGCCAAATACTTATGGTCCTTGTGCTTTATATTTTTTAATTACAAACATTTTTAAAATTCAATCAGTGATGAAGAAAGGAGTTAAGATAAAAGAGAGTGTCTTAGAGCTTTAAGAGAAGATATTCTGAAAATATTCAGTAATAATTTATGTGAGTTAATCTCTTATTTCTCATTCAATGATATAAATTAAATTTCAGTAGAATGAGTTTATGCCTCTTACCTTGGAAGAGTGATTAAGTAATCATTTGTAAATATAAGTGGACAAGTTTTATATCACTGACACTTTGGCTGAGGATCCATTCACTGGAAACCAGAGCTCTTCTAGACCTTTAATTTCTATAATAGAATATTCTGCGATGCCAGAGAATCTATACTGCCAAGGGGCTCTTTAAAATGGTGACTAAATGTAGCTACAGAGTCATAAAATCCTCAGCATGTCTGGTATAATAGATGTGTTTCCGGGAAATTGCAAGTCAAATTACCGTCAATTGGATTCTACTTACATATTTATGTATTCTAATTTTAGATATGCCCAACTACCACTGCTTCCCAACTCTTTAAAGCTTCTGCTCCTTTTGCCCCTTCCCAGACCTACTGACCTGTCTAGGAAACAAGGACAGAAATTAATCTTTGCTGAGAATCTTCTAAGGGCTACACCATTCAGTCTATACCAAACCTGTGCTGAGAGTTTCATCTAAAGAAAACCTGAGGCCTGGAGAGGTTCTGGTCAATGCAGCAGCGGTAGCATGAGGCTGCCAAGCATGCCCACTCCAAAGACCACTCTCCCTTCTCCCCACCTCATGAACTACTCTGCTCCAAGTTCTGGGTGATCCTTAAATAAAACAGGGAGTTCCCTCCTTAAAGGACAGCTAGCTACAGGAGAGAGAGATTTGGTGTTGCGCTGAATTGCCCATAATCTGTGTGTTCAAACATTTGTCATTTTCATACATGTGGCACCTTAGAGGTGAAAACATCTGAAACTGAAATTAAGTTAGAGGGGCAGCATAGGTGCTAAAGGGTAAAATTAAGTCAAACATTTTAGCCAGGGAGATGCAAAATGCTACACCTTTACATATCATTGTTTCATAAGCCCAGTGAATAACCCAAGCAAGTAATTTAAAAAACACAATTTAGAGGCTCTCCCTGAGCGCATATGTATTAACTTGAGGCTTAAAAAGGCAGACGTGGCCAGGCGTGGTGGCTCATGCCTGTAATCCCAGCATTTGGGAGGCCAAGGTGGGTGGATCACAAGGTCAGGAGCTCGAGACCAGCCTGGCCAACATGGTGAAACCCTGTTTCTACTAAAATACAAAAAAATTAGCCAGGTGTGGTGGCGCATGCCTGTAGTCCCTGCTACTCAGGAGACTGAGGCAGGGGAATCACTTGAACCCGGGAGGCAGAGGTTGCAGTGAGTCGAGATTGCGCCATTGCACTCCAGCCTGGCATCAGAGCAAGACTCCATCTCAAATAATAATAATAATAAAAGGCAGACATGTTATCTATCTACTCTAGCCATATTGAAAGCAGCAACAACTTGCCAGCACTGACTTGATTATATAAAGCTGTTCATGGCAGAGTTCTTGGTAAAAAGGAAAACATCTTCTCTACCCAAGTTCTGAAACCTGTGCAAACAAAATTCTCTCAAGTAAGTTGAGCTCTGCCCACGGAGCATTCTTCAGGGTTTAGTATATGTATAAGCTGAGTTACCTGTTGTTATTTGCACAATGTCAGGAAGGATTTATGAATGTATGACCTTAGCTTTTAAAAGGTGACCACAGAAGTTGACAATGACCTAAACTACTCATGAATGTCAGGCTTTCAGAAAAGAGAGTGTTACTGACAATCCAGGGGACTACACAGGGCTGCTCCACGTTCTGAAACCAGGCAAGGAATTGCTGGTTTTAATAGTTGCTGGGGTGTGAGAGACATGGCAATTGGACAGCTCATGCTACCTCTGGGAAATGTTTGTTAGAAATAAACAAGATTGGCCAGGCACAGTGGCTCACGCCTGTAATCTGAGTACTTTGGGAGGCAGAGGTGGGCAGATCACCTGAGGCTGGGAGTTCAAGACTAGCCTGACCAACATGGAGAAACCTAAAAATAAAATTAGCTTGGTGTGGTGGCGCATGCCTGTCACTCCAGCTACTCGGGAGGCTGCCACAGGAGAATCATTTGAACCCGGGAGGCAGAGGTTGCAGTGAGCTGAGATCATGCCATTGCACTCCAGCCTGGGCAACCAGAGGGAAACTCTGTCTCAAAAGAAAAAAAAGAGAGAGAGATCCAAGATGGCGGATTAGGAGCAGCTCAGGATTGTAGCTCCCAGTGAAAGTGCAGAGGGTGAGTGGACCCCGCATTTCCAGACGGATTTTTATTACCCCTAGACCAGGAGATTCCCAGGCGGAGCAGCCCCACGGGTCGCCAGTGCTGCTGTTGTGGCCGGCGCGGCTGTTTCGGCCGGCGCAGCTGCTTTGCCGGCGCCGCAGCGCGGCGGGTCTCCGTACAAAATCCACTGGTCTGTGTGCCCTTTTAACTGGCGAGTGGAGCTACGGGAAGGCAGATTAAAAGGGGGACTGAATCAGGGAGCCAGCCCAGGAGATCCCCAG